>PVIR01009857.1:0-51580 GCA_004026965.1 Petromus typicus | reverse complement strand
CTAACTCATTTGTATTGTCATTTGCATAAAGCAGAATATTTACAATTAATGTGCTACCTGTAGAATCTCACAGTTTTCACATCTGGATTTCATGATATCTGAGTAAAATAGCTTTAGTGGTCACTAAACCGAACCTGGTATATTCATGTGATTTTTAACATGGTGGATGAATACAAGGTAAATAAATTACTTAATTTGATTCCATGGTTTGTGTTTTAAATGTTTCCCAAGAGCCTATGTGTTAAGAACTTGGTCATCCATCTGAGGTACTACTGAGAGGTAATGGGGACTTTACGAGGTGAGGTCCAGGGGCAGGAAGTGCAGTCACTGGGAGCATGCCTTGAAGGAAGGACTGGAACACTGGCCCCTTCCTGGATCTCACTGTTACTTCCCAGCTGCCAAGAAGAGAGCAGTCCAGTGCTCTGAGAGCCCTGGATCGAAGGCAACAAGTCCAAGTTACTGTAACTGATACCTCTGAAATCATGATTCCAAATTAAACTTTTCTTCATAAACATAAATTAAACTTTTTCTTCATAAATTCAGGTATTTTATCACAGTAATTGAAAATTAACTGACACACTTGGGGTAATTTACATGAGAGAACTTGATGAATTTTTTTCTCAGTTGAGTGCTGTATATTTAACTCCAGATGAGAATGATTAGAAATGATTCTACAATATGATTTCAAACTGTTTCATAATAATCTATATTAGTAACTTTTACCAAAAATATCTCTTTTAAAACTTTGTCCTTGCATCCTATTGGATCTACTTCAGTGAGTTTTTACCCAATATCAAATTGTACATGCTTCTACATTTACATTCCTATTTTTAGATATGCAATATAAATTGAGAAACATAGCATATTTAATGTGAGTTCTTGAATATTTTGGAGATACCAAATAACATGAAGAAAATTAGAGAAAAGACCGATGTACACAACTGTGGAAGACTTCTCTCAGTTTTCTATAAATTAGCCATCAGTTTTAAGCAAAAATGAAAAACATAGTTTCATGAAATCTTCTCAAAATCTGAAATATTTAATATTTTAATGTTTTCATAATATTTGCTGTCTTTTTTCTCTGCACTTAGAATGGTAACACTACTTATAAAATCAGGAAACCAGCTGTTCAATTTTATTCAAGCTATAAAAGCTCTATGTGAACTTAACTCTTTTGCTATACCAGAATTTCTATAAAATATCAGGTTCAGTCTACCTCAGTTGGTTGTCCTGAGGATCAACATCAAAATTCTGAAAGTAGAATTCTGAAGTGCTCTCATAAACTATAAATGTCCTCTATAAATTCTAGATGTTCTATTTATAATTGCTTACTAAACAGATACCATAAACATTCTATGTATAATTTGCAAATGTATTATCATCTAGACAGATAGTATAAAATCTGACATATCTTCATTATTCAAGAGTGATCCCTCAACTTTGCTAGACTTGAACTTCTATGTTATTTGTGTGTTCAACAAACCTTGTTTGAGTAATCCCTTCTTGGAGTGATGATTTTATGTGTAAGATAAGCAGAGTACAGAAAGCATCACAAAAGAGAAGGTATTTGGATCAGCACCTGACATTACTATGAGCTTCCTGCACGACTCAAGACTTGGTCACCACAGGGTGCAATAGAAAGCTGTGTCAAGGGTGCACACACTGCCTTGTAACAAGGATAAAACCAGCCCAGACTTTATTTTAGAGAGAGCTATTTTTCCAGTTATCAAAAGGCAAAGTATAAAATAACTTCATTTCTTCCTTTGGGCTCTCCATTCATCTCTTCAAACTGAATAGTAGTATTATGCTTAGCCCTGGAGAAAATGTCAGCTTCTTCAAGAGCTATTTTTGATCATTTTTTTTCTAGGTCCTAACTACTACCAGAGTACAGGCAATTTTCCTGGTCTTATTTTTACTATTACCATTAATTCCCTCATCTTAGAGGTATACTGGATGTCTTAATTTTTTGTTTCTGAGGCAGTACTCAATATCCATGTGTTAAAGGAGGAAAGCTGCATTTGGGCTCAGAGTCTGCAGAGGTTTTGTTCCACAATATCAGCTGGCTTCAAGGCAGGGTGGTGTGACAGAGGCCATAGTGGAGAAGAACTAGCTCCTGGCACAGGGGGGAAAAGCAGAGAAAGGTCAAAGCAAAAGACCAAATACTCGGCTGAGGAGTATTGTACCCTCATGATCCAAGAGGCTTTTGTGAAACATCTAGGTACAATCCATGACATTAGAGTGAAAGTGTATTAAGGCAGCATAGAGAACCTGTTAGAAGATAATATAAGTTGCCATTCATAGCCACCTCTCTTAGGCCCTTGGGGTTGGAATATCAAATCTCATAGATTTTCTTACCCTCATTTGGGCAGTTTCACTGTTAAAAAAATTAGGTTAAAAATTCTCTATTTCTGTATACATTAACAAAGCTGGTGCTACTTTTGTTTTTTAAAAAAATTGATTTTATTGGTACATTTTGATATATACATTACGATCTCATTCAAGATTGAGAGTTTGTACTATTGACCCTCATTTTCCTCCATTCTCCTGCCCTCCTTACCACCCTTCCATCCCCTACCACATGGGCTTTATTTCCTTTTTAAACATCAAAATTTTTCTTCCCATTCTTTACTTACCCCTACCCATCTTTTTCCTTTTTCCTTTGAACATTTTCTTCCTATTTCACATTACCTATCATACATTCTGGACATTTACACCTTCAGTTTCTCCTATTAGAGGAGTGACACAGCATTTACACACCTGTGTCCTATTTATTTCACTTAGGAGTATGTCCTCAAGGCACAACCTTTTGAGTACACATAACTCAAATTTATCATTTTTATGACTGAATAATACTCCATTTTGTTACAAAAAACCAACACATCTTCTTTATCCAGTCTCCTGCTGATAGACATTTGGGTTATTTCCAAGAGTTAGCTATTAAAACCTGAACTGCTACAAACATGGGTGCACATATGTTGCTGTGATATTAATCTTTTAATACTTTTGTGTATATACCTAGTAGGGAAATAGCAGGGTCAAATAGGATCTCTAATCCTACTCACAGCTAATGCTATCAAAGTATGTTATTGAAATGGTTTGGAAAGTTTTAAATCCTGGATTGTACATAAAGTTAAAATTATAAATGTGAACATATAATTAATCTGAAAGGCAATCTTTAAATACTCCTGTGCATTTTGTACTTGAAAGTCATTATTTTCCATTCATTAAAAATCATTCAACTATCCAAGAATGTAGAATTATTAAAGCATATGAATTCTAGAACTTGTAACTTGTTCCTGGAACTAATTACACTGATTGAGTCACTGGGTATTTGAAGTAGATGTTTTTGTGAGTTGCTGCAGGAGAAAACTCTTAGGGTTTCATAAATCTAAATTGAACGACACAGAAAAAGAGAAAAAGGTCTATAAAGCTTTGAACACCTATTCTAGTAAAGGATGCAAAAATTTCAATAAAGAAATAATTGGTTATCTTGAATTCAGTGACAGAAAATTATAAATCTGTCTCTTTTATGAAGTCTCTTGTGTGAAATATGGATGAGTTGAGGTTATAAAAAAGCATGTTTACCAGCAGGAGCCTAAATCAACAGCTTTGAACATGATAGTTCAGAAAGTAGCAGGGAGCCCTCATTCCTAACACGGGTAACACTGATATTATTTATTTAATTTTTTGCTTTCCCACTGCATCTAGTCCTTTTCCTGCCCTACCCCTCCCTACCTTTGTCCTTAGTTAAAATAAACCACCGTGGCATTAAATCTGTCGACCACAGTTAATTACTTTAGCTATGTGCTAAAACATTAAATTCCAGCACCTTCTCTCTATGGGTTTTGTAGATGCAGCTTAATACTTGTTTGCATGCTGGTTACTGTACATCTTCAAACCCTAAAGACCATGTCAAATACTCTAAGGAATAATGAAATATTAATTTCAAGACAAAAAATTAAGTGGCTTAAAGAAGAAACTGTTTTCTATCTCACGAATAGCTTTCAAAACACTGATATTTATGCTTTGAACAGATCTATACTTAGCCGTTCAAACTATGTAATGAACCCTAAGTAACTGTCTGCCTCCAATGCAGAAGCACGCAGATTGAAAACTCTGATTCCTTCTGTCAGATCATCACTACGAAAAAAGATCCCCTTTTATTATCTGCAGTATTTTATTTTTTGACAGCATTATCCCAAGATAAAAGGTCTGTTACTGTCATGTAAACACTGGGAAAAATTTCTAATGCTTAAAGCAATAGTAATATCTAAATATATTGCTCAATGTATAGATACCAATTTGGTAATGTTGCCTCATACTTGTTTCATTAAATACTTTATTTATGAAAACAAAACCACAAATGCCAACAAAAAACCTTTCCTCATTCACTGGAAAAATTAATGTTAGTATAATTTTTTATGTGTTAGAGTTGGCACATTAATGATTTTGCTTATTCAAAAAGTGATTCAGTGAAAAATGGGTTGTTATAAATTGTTATAAGCAATGGTTTACCTCTAGCAAAGAGTAAATATTGAGCAGTGAGAGAGAATAGTTTTAGGAAGTGAAAAATAACTTAGTTTTGGCCCTCTATTGTTGGCCTTGAAATGGGAAACTCGTTCAGTAGTGTTACTATAATTTGATGATGGCATTGGCTTTTATGTTTCACTGCCAACTTCCCTGCATAGTAGGAGTAGTGCAAATGCTTAACTGATTCTTAAATAACACTTACTGGTAACTGGCTTCCAGGACGGGAAGGGATGTAGTGATAGGAACATGGGGATAATCACAGAAAGGACTGTCTGCAGAGCACTATATGAAGCAGAGGTGCTCATGAAAATGCTGACTAGATATGCAAAGTACAACCACTTAGGAGGGCCTTGGAACAACAAGATAAGAGTATGGTTTGAGAAACATCATTTAATGTGTACCAGCTTAAAGGGGTCCCTTTCTCATCAATAATTTTATAAAATATACATGACCAGCATGGATTTTACCTACTCATTATGTTGAGGGACATGATGTCATGAAAATCTCTTTTCTGTTGATGTTCCCAGAACTCTTTGATACAATCAATACTCATAGTACAGATTCATTAAAAATGACATCTGTCTCCAATGTGATGAAAGCTTACGGAACCCAGGTTTTTAAGGTTTTTCTATTTAATATTCAAAGCCTAGGTGGCCAAACAGGACAGATTTTTAACAGGTTTAGGGTTTAGCCTGTACCTGCAGCACACTGCTTATAATACTCAGAACCAGTATTCATCTTAGAATTGATGCTGCCAAAATCCTTCATTTGTTTTTGTATATGAAACATGTCTATTAAGTTAGGCATGAAAAGGTCCAACTTCTCAAAGCATATATTAGTTGTAATTAGCATCTTTTAATTTTTTACATGATTTATAATTGCCACACCATGATTGCATTTGCTTACGGGGTACAGTGTGATGTTCCACTATATTGTGTAGTGATCAAATAATAAGTATATCTATCACTCCTTTAGATGGTTTGGTCTGCTCTTAAATGTCTGTTTTTTATATTCTTGCTCTAGCATATTGGGATTTGTTTGGCTGGAAAATAAGTTTATTTTTTCCTAAGATGATATGACAAGTTCTATTTTAATTTCTCTGTGGAGCTTCAATTTTTAATATTCTCACTAGGAAGCAGATTGAGGAAGCAGGACTTGAGTGCTGAATGATTACATCTGGAATCTTGTCCACCCCAAGGTAGAAACTCCTGCCAATAGCAGAAGGAGAAGAATTTGCAGTGAAGGCTGGACTGCATCCCTAGTGATTATCTCCAGAGGAGCATTTGCCAATTTACATCTACAAACCAACCAGGGCTTCTATTGACACCTTACCCAAGTTGTTACTTTTAGCATATCCCTTCTGTGTCAGACATGAACTCAGTATGTCCTCAATAACTCATTTAGAGTTAGGAATTTACCAGCACTAAAAGCATTATTTTTCCCTTGGAGTAATGTACCCAAGCAAGATTTAAAATAGAGCTAAAATTGGCATTTTTTGACTCAAAGGATAAAAAAATAATCAACACTGAGAGTTGCCTGTTTTCAATAACAACAAAAAATTTTGAAGTTGGTAAAGGTACCACTGAAGGGCCAGCGTTGATAGTAGGGGAAACTGTGTGTGTGTGTGTGTGTGTGTGTGTGTGTGTGTGTGTGTGTGTGTGTACAGGGGGCATATGGGAACTCTGTCTTTTCTTCTCAATTTTGCTATGTTTTCTGCCGTATTTTTCACTCAGTTTTTCTAAAACTTCTCTAAAAAATAAAATGTTTCAAAGTATGGAAGAAAACTATAGAGAAAGTAAATATTCCATTGATGTGAACAGAGAAAATATACTTACAAATATTTTTTAGAGATTTGGTTTCATGCGGCAGGTTGATGTTATATTCATCATCATTCATCTGTTTTAGGCCATTCCTTTGTTACTTGCTAAATTTAAAAATACCAAGTAATTTTTCTGTTGTTTCCCGGATGAAGCATTCTCTGAATTACAGTCACCATGAAACAAATTTTAAGGAATTTATGTACTATTTTTCAGCTTAAGTAGCTGAATGAGTGATGTCAATTGTTAAGATTTTGAATTTATAAACATAGAGACATAGGATTTGCATGGCTGACCTTTTTACATATCAACTAAACTATGGAAAAGAAATCAACCTAGGAAGACCACAGAATAAATGAAATCAAATTCAACACTGAGTAAGAAGCTCAACATTAAACACACTTGGTTATTTTTTCCATCTTAGATTCATTGATCAATTCCAGTGTTTTATTCATTTTATTTTGGTAATGAATTTAGTCTTTTTCAAAAGCCTATAGTGATCTGGACAACACCGAATCTAGAAAACCAGATGCAGCAATAGAGTGTCACAGCATGTGCTATGTTGAAAGTACATTTAATAAAATTAAATCACACAACTCAATTCACCAGAAAGAAAAATGAGCACTGATATACTCGAGTCGCATCCACTGAGGAAAGGCCCATGCTTTAGGAAGAGTAAGAATTTACAGAGAAAATCTTTCTAATCTCCATTCCACATGTATATTGCATGCAACTACTCAGGATTTAGAAACCAGAAAAACAGAATTCACAATGTGAGACTCGGTGTTTGGAATGCTGAACAAAGAATTTGACTCTGTTCATTGCTTTACAAACAGAATTTTCAGGCTCTCAGGCAGTCAGAGTCTCATATTCAACAGAGAATGATATGCTCGGATCTGAGGAAGGAAATTCAGCAGAAGCGGCACAGCCTGCCTTGATGTGATACAGGCCTACGTGCCAAATGGATTTCTCCCCTAAAAGAGTTTAATTTGTTTCCCTAAACTATAGACTTCTTTTACACCTTTTAAAATATGTAGTTTTCTTCTCTCTCTTTCTTTTATTTGATTGACTTTAGGCGTCAGGTTTTGCAGGAGTATGGTAAATGTTTCAGTCAGTCAGAGACTTGAGATAAAAATCATTTTGAAGGGGATTCCTGTGTGTTAGAAGGCACTAACTTTCCTCTTGTGTAGTCCTAGATTCACAGAGAAAATGAGGTTCTCACACACAGAGCAGAGGTATAAGTTCTGTACAAATAAAGTGCAAATCAGTCTTTTTTACTCTCTGGCTCCTTTCCAAATAGGTTAGTAGTAAAAGTTGGATGCTAAAAAAGAAAGAACCAAGAGACAACTAATTCAGACTGACTAGGATATTCAGTCTAGCTATCCTCCATATTCACAAAGGACGAATCTAAGAATAACTCCGAGTATATATAAAAACCTAAGATGTTCTCTGGATTGGAAACCGGCCGCTGATCACCAAAGAAGAGAACACAATGTGTGGATGTTTAGATATTCTCGAGTGGAAAGTGATGACCCCAGTCACAGATAGTGAGCTAAATCACAAAGGAACAGAGAAAACGGATAAAGAGGGAATCAATACGTAACGGGCAAAAAAGAAGAGTTTGTATCTAAATCTAAGCTGCTAAATAGCAGATGAGCAGGTTCATTGTTCTCCTGAAAAAGAAATCGCTACTTCAGCATTTCAAGGGAAAATATAGTTCAGAAAGCCCCTTCAGGCTTTGCCTGTGTTCACACTATCCCATTAAAATGTGCCCTGGCATACTAATGAAAGTAAACGCGGAGGAAGGGGAGATGGGGGAGGTGGGAAAGGAGGGCTAGGGAAGAGAACTCCGCCGACAGGGAAAGAGAAAGAGCGATCGGTCGTTACCACACTTTTCCCTTTTCAAGGGGACTTTAGTCATCAAACGCAGCGATGCAGAGTTCTCCGGCTAGAAAAGATTTCCTTCTTTGTGTGTTGTTATTTTAACACCAGCAGTAGTCCTAGCAAAAACAGCCCAGTGATATATGAGGCCAGAATTAAGATAGGTGGTTAGAGGGAAAGATGAGAGAAAACAACAATAAATGTGAAGCGAAACCAAAATAAAAATGCTAACTGAGTCAAGCCAGGTAAGTCTGTGGGACTCATTCCTCTATCTTTGCAGCAGTAAAGTTCTCATGGATACTGCTTCTTTTTTTTTTTTTTTTTCCCCATCCGCTCACAGCATTAACTTTTAAAACTTTAATTTTCCAGGCAGATAGCAAGCATACCTGAGAACACTCAGGACGGGCATGATTAGCCATGCTTATTAGGAACAGTAAGCACCGGGTCTGCGGGGAGACACGAAATTAAACTTTAAAAAGTCATCCTGATTTACAACTATCCAAATTCTCGCAACGCGGTAATAAAGAGGAGACAGGATGGAACCTGACAGGACGCTAAGCTTCTTGCACAAGCGTGGACAGCTGAAGAGGCAGGAAATAATACAGTTGTCACGAGCGCTTCACCTCGACACCGAGCAAACAAAAAGAGCAGTGTTCATCAGTTCGACTCTTCGGCTGGATAATCCGAAACCAGCAATTGATAAATGGGAAAACCATATGGGCTCGACTGTGATTCATAAGCCACATGAATATTCATACCATCTCCTTTGGTCAAGAGGTATTCTACACGCTCCCGAGGCAGGCTTTGGAAGAGGAATACAAATAGTTTCTTGCTCAGCAGTAAAATACTGCTTCCCTTTTAAGGCCTATTTTCCCCTATTAAAACTGAAGTTTAGCAATGCACAGAGGACAGGGCACACAGCAAATGTAGGTAAATGACAAATGGCTCCGCAGGAAGTGCTGTACTCCAGCTTTTTCATACAGCTACATTTGGAAAAATATTAAATCTTTAAAGGGAACTGAATCCTTACCCAATCATAAAAAGCGCAGCACCAAGACAATATTTTCACCGTGGAAATACTTACTCAATCTCTGCATTTATATGACTCATTTATCTTCCAGTGAAACGTTCACATCCGAATTTCTGATTGTTTGGATACAAGTAGCCTGGTTTGTGAATCCTATTAAAGTCGTTTTTGGCATAGTGCTGACACTCAATACGTGGCGGCTGATTCAGGAAATTAGGTTGAAAAGACGCTCGAGTTTATAATTTGTTAATTTTATCTTTAGGAAATGTCTCAGATTTCATAGTACCGAACTCAATAGACATACCAATATGAGTTTAAGCAGGATGGTGCACGAAGAAAAAGTTAAAAATGGTAGCACGTGTAAACCTATATTTTGAGACATTTTGGAAAAGTCATGTAAAATGAAGAATATTTTTACTTTTCTATTTTTTTTGCAGAAATTAATTTCTGTTTAGGATTTTCCCTCAACTTGGAGCACCTGTTGCTAGACCTCACATGTGACATAAAAATCCTATAAGAACAAAGCAAGCAAAAGAAGAACCCATAGCTAAGCATAAGAGGGGTATATTTAGCTTTATGAATATATAACAATAGAGACATTCAGCATTATTTGGAATACTAAGTGCTGACCAAACACGATTGCCCGCAAAATAAAAACTGAAGGAATAAAACACATTTGATTAGCAATTAAAAATTGATTGCAGAATAATTAGTGATACATGTACATTGTCACGTTATATTTATTAAAAGGATCCAGTGCCTTATATGGTATGATCTCAATATGTATACAATAGGAAAAAAAAGTGGAAAAAAATATATCTTAACATTATTTAGGACTAATCTAAACAGCTTCGCAGATTTTTCAATTTCCAGAATTTTCCCTGTAGTGTTCTTTAAATATATTAATTGTACCCCTTCTTTAAATTTCAGTTTAATGAGTTTGGTTTAAATTGTTTTTTTATTATATTAACTTTTTTTCCAACTAGATCACCTGCAATTTAAAAATAGGCAAAATATCTGTGTGGATATGTATAATTGTCTTGTGTTTCTGACAATGCATGCCATATAACACCAGATATCAGCATATCCCATTTGTGATAATTCTTTGAATTTTATGTTATTTGGATCCTAATGTAAGTTTGAAAATAACAACACAGGGAGAGAAGAACTTCTCTAACATGTTGCACATCATTTTCCTTTACACTTTCCATCAGAAAAGAGTCAGGATTTCAAAGTAGTCTGATAATCTATTTTCTGTTGTAATGATGAGCCTTTCGACAAAAGTTTGACATCTACAATGGACATAATTTTTCATACCAAATCATATCAACTTTTCCATAACATATAAACAATTTAGAAGAACTACATGTTATTTTTATTAATCCTGGTCCTTCACAATAATAAACTGTTAGTAGTTGTGCAGTTTCTAGACCATACTTAATTGGATTTGAAGCTCCTCATACCTGTCAACACACGTCTCAGAACTTTGGAAAACACCTACACAGTACTACTGATACCCTACCATAATACCTTACAATACTATGTGTTCAGCTTTTTAAGTGTAAAAAATCAAACAGCAGGTGTTTCATGCCCAAGTCGTTAAATAAACTTTCATCTTACAGACATGCAAAATATGTAATGAAAAGGAATTTTTCCACTAGAAGAAAATTGCCACATTTATTTTTTCCTGGTTCTCTGAGGACGTCAGACTTGAAGTGAAAAGAGATTTGGAGTGAGGCTGATTGAAGATACGATAAAAACTGAAAGCCCTGTTCTGCAGGCTATATACAACACAAAACCCAAAGCAAACAAACAGAAAAACTTTATATGTGTTTTTAGATAAATTAGGCATTAGCTGACTAGTATTTTTTTCCCTATCAACCTGTACAGTAATCTGTTGGGTCAGCCCTGAAGAAATCAGTTTTAAAAAGAAAAATAGTTCAAATTCCATCTACTGAGGCATTGCATGTGCCCAGGTTATGATCGGGACAGAACGCTACACATGTGAGAATTTGCTACTTTTCGTGAGAGATGTGGTCCTCATTTTAAAGTCATCAAAATCAGCTGAATTCAGGAGTGTATCTGGAGCTATACTTACAAAGACCTGTCTATAAATGTAAGTTTTAGTTCTATTTCTATTATGGCTTAACTACAGTCTTTTAGCGAATAACATCACTTTTTCTCTAACTTCTCCTTTCATAATCACTCTGAGTGATTGTTTCAAATCAATGCCAATGTAATATTTAAGGGAAAGCTTTAGATTTTGGAGTAGGCTTAATCCTTTAGATTTTTTAAACGCTGACATTTCTTTATTATTTCTGTCTTAACCAGCATGGGACCGACTGAGATGCCCTGAAGTTTAAGAAAATTACCAGGGGCTCTTCCGGTGATGCTTTTAAAACCCACTGAGAACATGCTGAATGTTAATGATTGGGATTTAAATAAGTTTGGAAAAAGAGTTAAGTTCATAACCAGAAGAAATCTTCAATACTATAACTATTTACTAAAATTGGTACCTATTTACTAAAATTCTAACAGATATAATTAATTGACATTTAATGTGAATAGCTCTGGGCAGATCCAGAGCCAGTCTAGTTTTTCCCTCAACACTTTGCTGACAGGTTTAATGGACAACTTTGTGCATTATTTTAACTGGTATTAAGAATAGAAATCCTTAAGCTCCTTCAGACCTCATCCTACAGCCTGACTTCTAATGGATTAACTGAATTTAGCAGACAAGAGATGCCAAAGCATTAGCATTTCTTTACATTTCGGTTTTGGCTTAATTTGAAGATGTCGATGTTTATTTTACAACTAAATCCAATGTCACAAAAATATTTACAGTGCATGTGACAGTAACTTTGTCTCACACCATGGCACAGGTAATTATAATTAATGGCAATAGGCAGTGATAGCTTGCTTTAATAATATATCTCAGCGATGCTAGCAGTACACAGAACACATGCTTTCTCAATTCATGATTAAAAACATCTGATGCATCTGTGAGAGCCAGAGGGCTTTTTTTCCCCCTTCACTAGTGTTCTCAGTACTGGGAACAGTTACAACTACAACATTTTAAGAGGCTGATTTTTTTTTTTTTCTTCACACACACGCACACACACACACACAACCATGAAAGAAGCTTTTACAGGAAGTAACAAATACTCCTAAATGACATTTCATTAAAAATGTGTTCCTTTGGAAAGCAGACAGAACTAAAAGCCATGCTTTCACTTGGCAGAAAAAGTGGTACAGCAGGCGATGTGTGAAGCTAAGGAGCATCAAAATCTACTTTGCCATGGATGTGAGCAGCATTCTGACCTAGAAAAGAAAGAGGCAGGAGAATTTCACATGTGCTCTGACTTCTTCTAAACTGAAATTTCAGTGGAATTCCCATTTCTAAGCAAAGAATGAACAGAAAATGCAGACACTTGTATAAGTTTTCCAGTGCAGTACATAACTACCGTATATACTTTCTGTTGCATTAAAAAAATTCACATTGTGACAATAAGATTACAATTTTTTAAAAAAGAAAAAAGTGATTTGAGTATGAGTTTACATAAAATATTTCATTGGTGTCTGATAGATGTTTCTTTCACTTTTTTCCAAATTAAGATTGGTTTTAGTCCTCGTAACATATAAACACTCTGTGATTTTTCAGTAAAACAATGAAAAAAAAAAAAAAACCCAACAATTTCATGTTTGCTAACACAGGGCCAAACTAGTATCTTAGATTATTTTTTGCTTGAGAGATCTGCTTTCTGCTGTTCTTACCACAAGGACAAATGATTAGGCAGTTATTTCCTCCTTTGGAAAACAAGAGCATGTCTAAGTCGTCCTTCCCCATGGCCCCCCACCTAAGTTCTAAAAAAGGAGATTAAAATTGTCATTGAAAAATCTTCTGTCTGTGACAAGCTTTAACATGCTCTGTAAAAGAATTTGCAAAGCAGAGTTAAGACTCTTCTGGGAATGGTATTGCCAAGTTGTTGTTCAAGGTTACTTTCTGTTCATTAAAAAACTTTGTAAAATAATAATGAAGACAAAACTGCTTCCCATTAAAGAAAGCATAAGTTCACTCGTGGATTT
This sequence comes from Petromus typicus, assembly GCA_004026965.1. Taxonomy (NCBI): domain Eukaryota; kingdom Metazoa; phylum Chordata; class Mammalia; order Rodentia; family Petromuridae; genus Petromus; species Petromus typicus. The sequence goes on along the minus strand of PVIR01009857.1, from coordinate 38,239 downwards.
TGCTACTCCCTTACCTCAACTTTCTCTTGGTTAGAGGGTAGTGTGGTTCATACTCTGTAAGAATTCTTTGCTTCGCATTCACTGTAAACAGAAAAGAGCCATAATTACACCACATTTGATCCATATCAAAGCAACTGATCCATGTATCGATTTACATAAAGCAAAGCAGATAAGACATTTTTGCTTCTCACCTCACTTCACCACTTTCTAGGCAAAGTTTCCTTTTGCATACTGTATTTGAATACAAAACCCTACCGTTGAAATTTGTGATGTTAAACAAACCATGCCAGTCATTCAACTTTTTAATTAAGGATTCAGTGTTCCATCCCTTCGCAGACATTAAAATTCAGGTGCAGTCATTAATCTTTCTAAACGAATTCACCTGTGGCTAATACTGATGTATTTTCTATGAGGCTTGTCATGGGCTGCATGCTGCATGCATAACTGTTCCACAGTTAATTACACAGGGGATTATCACTAGTGTCATAAAGATAAAGCCTTGCTAGCAGCATTAGAGAGAAGGTGCTCTCCTTTCTCTCCCCTCCTTTCGTTTTGGAGCGATGCCCTATTTCATTTTTGTTAACATCCACACAAGTATTTAAGCATAATGCATGCTTGCGTTTACTTCTATGAAGAGTGAAGATATAAACCAGCGAATTAGCAGATAAGAATGAAGGGTTACCCGCTTTAGAGTTGTGCTCTGAAAAAGTACTTTTGTAATTCTTGGTCCAAATTCAAAAGAGCTGAGGACAGTATCAGTGAAATCTACTATTTCAGGATTTTTAGGTACTTTGGTTAAATACTAAAAGACATTTTTCTGAATTTGTGGTTTGATTGGTAGTACATATATCTGCATTCAGAAAACCAGAAGTAAAAGCTTTGCCAATTTTATTAGTGACATCTTTTGACTAGTAATACGTAAAATGTACAGGAAAAAATTCAAAACACTAATGAGTCTAAGAATTTTAACAACACCACCAACAACAACAAAATCAAAAGTAAGATTAGGGTAGCAAATTAAATGAAGGTGTTTTACTTCAGCAATTTAGTTGAATGACACATAACACTTTATACATTTATAGAAATAAAAATCAAAACGATTCTCTTGTTTTTCATAGCTACACATAGAACATTAAATAGATGTTTTCAAACTACAAATAACTGATTTGTTTGAACCTATTATCCACATTATATTTGTATATTTTTAGAAAACAAACAAAATTGCATGATATAAAATATGGATGAGATTAAATGAAAATATAGGATGCACATAAGCATCAGTTAGAGATAATTTAAAATCATTTTCACAACAAGAAAGTTTAATTATGGAGTTCTAAATCCCATCTATTATGTTTGTATAAAGGGATTATAAAAAAGAAACTTTGACAAAGCAAACTGCTTTGGATATAAATCATCAAAGGATATAAATTGTAGAATTTTTTTGTTCCAAATAGTTTAAAGTAGTTAAACAGAATTTAATTTGTTAACAAAACATGGAAAAAATACTCAGTATGTTTTTGATAATAATACTTATAATTAAGAACTAATCATTCTTATCAGAAATGTAGATTACTTAAAAAAATAGCCAACTGCTTGAGTATCATCTGTTTTATCCATGGTCAGCAAACAGGTGAATTATTTTCTAATTTTGGATAAAGAAATGAAACATCTTTTAAAAATCACCTTAGAGATTATCAATCTGATTTCTTTCCCAAACAGTTTCTTTGGTTTCAAGTTGACATAGATATGTTATTAAAATTATTAACACACTTAATTATTTGGAGTTTATTAAATCAATATGGTTTTTCACAAAATTTCCAGTTTCTGCAAATTAAAAATTTAATGCACAAATAGTTGATTCTCATGATATTTAAAAGTCAACAGCTACCCCACATGAAAACTGTGATTACACTTTACTCTTTGGTTCTTCGTCATATGTTTGTTTTGTTTTGTTTTAGCTCCTAATGACATGTTTCTATGAATGAGAGTAGTTCACTAAATTGAAGTGTTCAATTGTACTTAAATTGATCCTGACCATAAGGGAGAGTGGTGGTGTGGATGCTGAGTCTATTTGTGGTCCACTGGCCTTACTACCTCTGCCATGAATAATCTGAAAGGGAGAGAAATTTGACACAGGGCAGATTCACCTCATTTTATCATACAGCCAGTGCTACCCTCCACCCAGTGCAGGTGTGACTGTGACCCACCGAGTCCCTTGACATCCCTCTTTCCTTGTTCTTTAGATTAGGCGTATGGTGATAATTTAAGTGGATTTTTTTGTATGCCTTTCTTATGTTTTACACTAGGGTTATCTGAAGAGTGTCTGATTCTATGGCACGAAATAGTAGCAAAATTAAATTAATAACATAGGCACCTGTGAATCCATAAAGTTTTCACTAAGAATAAAATTGGTTTTTTATCCATTCAACGTTCTAAAAAGCTTTCACACCTAAAACTGAGGGTAAGGAGTTAAACATTTTTATCCAAGTCAAAGATAAATCCCTAAAGGCTAATGTGATATGTAAATCATTCTTAATGGCCTTTATACCCTTGGAAATGTCAATTTTATTTATATATTATTTGTTGTCATTGACTTATTTTTTTTAGAAGTGAAGTGTTTTCCTGGAACCAATCTTTACAGATGAGATGGTTTTATTCTTCTTCCTTAAACTTGAATATAAAACTTATTACTCTCTTGATAGATCTTAAATTTAAATTAATCTGCTGGAGGAAGGAGTGTTGTTTTAAGAAGATAAATGTATTTGAAAAAGGTTCTTTTAAAATTTCATAGTATTTCCTAGTTTCTTACCCCTATTAGATTTCACACTGACTTAGTACCGAATTTGACTAAATTTAAGGGTTTCTTTGGGTTGTAATTTAGATGATTTAAAGTTGTACAAACTTTATTATACCATGGTTTATTCTAAAACTTATTTTTTGGTTTTTCATAATTCCTATCCTCACCTTACCCATCTTAAAAAATTCTGTCCTGTGAGCTTTTATAGCAGAAATCTTCCCTTTCATCAAAATTCCTGGGAATGTAAATAAAACCTACAAATTATTATATAAAGATAATTCACTCATTCTTAATGCATTATTCTGTACAAGTTATGTTGGGCCTCAGTGGGTACAGATATTATGCAGGGATGTATAAATTTTCTTAAATTTCTTAGAAAAATCAGTTATTAATAGAATTAAATTTCCAATCTAAATACTTACTTTCTGTAGATACTTGTAACAGTTGGAAGTTAGTGGGATGGTGAACTTTATGTGCCAAATGCAATACTAAATATGTTTGGCAATTTGTGGCCCAAGAGTTCAAAGAGTAATCAGAGAGAGCTACAGTGACTGACAGTTAACGTGTTATTTTTGGGCGAAATACCTACATCAGAATATATTATAATAATATATAACCCTACAAATAATTTAAATCTGTGAGTCACTTCTAATGACTCTATGTTTTGCTTAGCAATCCTAACAACAAAATGTAATGACAGAACTGACACATTTGAGAGATACTAGGTTACAACATTTAGTTTTGATTTGCATTTATATAGAAACATAAATACAGCGTCTGGAGTATAGAGATGTGTTGTATGAATTTAGAACAAAGAAAATATATGAGGTAATATCAGTACAAATATTTGCATTACTCATATAAGTAAATCTTGATTTCAAAATTTTTATGAAGTAAAATATTTATTTAAATATTTCAATTTTTACTTTCAAAATGCTTCTGATCAAATAGGTGTGACACCACTTAGAAAAATATATTTTGATTTTGAAGAGAAATTTTGTATACACCTAAGTTTCCATAAAAACCTTACTCTAATACCCTAAGTAAGGAAACAGAAGACTTTTATTTCAAAAATTTGTTCCCTTTGGGGCCGGGGACTTGGCTCAGTGGTTCTAGTGCCTGTCTTGCAAGTGCAAAGACCTGAGTTCAATCACCGGTTAACCACATGCAATACTGGGGGTGGACACTCACGCCCAGCAGCATTCAGTACCACATACCACAGTACTAAGCATGGTGGCTCACGCCTGTAATCCCAGCACTCAGAGACAGAGGCAGGAGGATTGCTGTGATGTGAGTTTGAGGCTGAGCTCAGGGTCAGCCTGAACCACAAAAGTGAGACACTGTCTCAGAAAAAAAAAAAAAAAAATTATTCCCTTTATTATGTTGAAATGAATAATCACTATATTGGGTACAAATTCCATTTTCTAATAGTATTTTCAAGCCATGATCTATTTTTTTCTTTAGTTTCCTTTTCTTATTCTTGTTTTTCTTCTTTTTGAAATATTATTGATATTATGTAAATTTGTCTTTTGAATTATCTTCAAATTATTAAATCCAAAAATCATTCAGTATGGATTGAAGCACACTTTTGGAAATACCTTTCAGTATTCTAAATTAATGAGATCACAGTTGACTTCATAATATATTCCTTAATTACAATGTTCTCCAGTTTTTCTTTTTTTAATCATCATCATAGTTCTGACTCTCTAATCGAGGAGCTCAAAGTTTCTTGTTGAGCCATATCTTTACTCAAACTGAAACATACTTCTTCATCTACCTTTTGTGTCTTCAAAAGGAAAAAGAGTGCTCTGTACTCCTTGTACCTGCTACGCTGGTCCTACACAGTAGACATATGCTGTGCCCGTAATGGTCCCATACCTTGACTTTGGTTTTATTGCAGACAGCTTGCAAGCCTACTGCTCATATACAGTATAAACATGCCAGCCTTTATGAAATTAGTTGATGCATTTGCAAGGTTAATGTAGCATCTGTGATGCAAATCTGTGACCATCTTAATAGCTCTACTGGTCGACCGACGCCATTTCTCAGATCTGCTGTTGCGTTCCATTAAGTAGTTTCCTAGTCACCATTAACTTCAAGCATCATTTGCACAGTAAATCTATGCATCTACGGAAAGAAGTACCAGCAGAGCACCCGATCACACGCCGCAAAACACTGTGGACTCACAGGATCACCAGCTGCATTGAGAACATCCCAAACTGACAGCACTTTTGGAGGCCTCCCTTCGCATTTCTGGGCACACGTTCAGTTTCTGTTTGAGAGTAAGCCGGTCACTGGGCTGACGCTTCATTGATGTGAAATTAATATTTCATTCTTCTCGCTCAGCAGTTCAACACACGTCTTAGTGAGGGTATTTATAAGATGTCGTATTTTAGCAAGCCGGAGTGGGCTCTGGAGTCAGCAGCACATTTCTCATAGGTCAGGCTTGATTTTGTCCTCCCAAGTACTAGGCTGAGAGCCCAGCAGGACTCGTGTAGTCCACAAAAGCTCTTCCATCCTGCACATGGGGTGTGCAGGGCCAGAACACCCACCCATGATGTTTTCTCACCAATTGACATTTTCTGGCTGCTCACTTCATATTTGTCAGTTGTAGACAAAGTGCAATGTGTAAAGAAAGCACGATCAGCCTGTGCATCACTAATCTCATTAATGTAATGGCAACAAGAACATATAACAAAAAAGTAACTGGTAAGCCACTCTCCACGCGGATGCCATGCTCAGCATGCCCTTCATTGAAAAGCACAGTTCCCAGCTGCTGGAAAGGCAGCAGTCAGCAGTTCCAATCTGACTCCTCACTCCCTGCTGAAAATGAACACTAACTCCTGAGACCGAACTGAAAGGCATGCTGACAGCCCCATGCACCCTAACAAGCTATCAAGTTCAAGGGTGCTTCGGACCATGCCCTCACCTCAAATTCGATTGAGTACTTCTCTTTGTGGAGCCAGGTGCCAAGAAGCTTGGTCTGTCTGTTGCAAGTTTCCTTTTTGTCATTTATTCTCCTTCTCATTTAGGATATGACTCGACTTCCATGTAAGTGAGATCTTTAGAGACCCAGGTTACGTCACTATCATCATGTGATGTGTTACACACTAATCACAGTCATTACAACTTATGTGTCAAGGGGTTCATTCAATTAGCTGCCTGACATGGATTTTTTTTTAAAGTTAATTCATGGTGAAGGTGAGCAGTAGGCAGAGAGGCAGGTACCTTCTGCTACCTTTTTTAATGTCAATGATCAATCCTGGGTAATTAGAGTTAGTCTTATAGATGATTTAATCCAAAAGATCAAAAGCTTAAATATATAGCTTAAGGAACTTTCTATTCTTATTAAAAATCACAAAGGAGAGAAAATGGCATCTTACAACAATCAAAGTAGGAAGATTCCTAAACCAGCACTGTAGTTTCCAATCAAGTCTTGAGAAATAAACCCAAAGAAAACCTTGAGCCACTGGACACCACTAAATCATGCTACCAATGTTTTCACTTAACCCTAAAAACACCTTGTCTAAAACAAAACAAAACAACAACAACAAAAAACACCGTGTCTAAGATCAGGGTTAGTAAATCACTATCTCTTATGAAAGACAGTGAATTGTTGGTATAATTACATTTCAAATAGTTAAATCAAACACTTGATGGGAATTTTTGCAAATATAAAAACAAAATTAAGAGCCAGGGGTTTGGCTCAGTGGTTCTGTCTTGCAAGCACAAGGACCTGAGTTAGATTCCCCGGTAACCACATACAATACTGGGCATGAAGACTCATGACCACCATCAATCAGTACCACATACCACACTACTGGGTGTGGTGGCTCATGCCTGTAATCCCAGCACTCTGGAGGCAGAGGCAGGAGGATTGCTGTGGTGTGAGTTTGAGGCTGAGCGCAGGACCAGCCTGAACTACAAAGCAAGACCCTGCCTAAAAAAACTCCGTGACTTTAGCAAACATGGTCTAGGATCCTTTGGATCACTTTATGAATTAAAGCTGGAGTAAAAGTTTAAACTGGCTTTTCTAAATGCATCCTTTAAAAACCAATTTTTGAAGGCTCACTTTATAGAGAATATGATCATATCAATGAAGTCAAATCTCAGAAAATGTGATTGATGTTGGAAGTAGCACAGCTTCGGGTGGGGACAGTTGCTTGGTAGATCTATGAAGTTCCCCATAAACTGCAGAAAAGTGCCTGTCTTTGGTTGAGACAGTCACATCTAGAGTACTCAGTAGATCATAACAGTTTATACTAACATTGATGTTCTACTAACATCAACCAGAACGAATCAGAAGAGAGCAATATACCAGGAACTGTGATTTGTTGGAGTGATCAACACTTTGCATGTGCAGTTCTCCAACCTTAAAGAGTTTTATTTATAGTTGTTTGCACTGAACATTGCTGTATTTTATCAATTCTTTCAGTTCCTCTGATTTGTATTCACAATCTATAAACCAAAACCCACAGAAGTATTCAGTTTAAACAGTGTTGATAAGAACCTTCCAAACATGATGTCTTTTGCTTTTGTAGTTTCGGCTGGCCCTGAGCTCAGCCTTGAACTCAAAGAAATCCTCCTGCCTCTGCCTCCCAAATGCTAGGTTTATAGGACTGAGCCACCACATTTGGCATTGTACATATGGTTACTTGGGATCGAACTGGGAACCTTGTGCTTGCAAGGCAGGTGCTGGAACCACTGAGCTAAATCTCTATCTGATGATGCATTTTGAAAGCACTCATTTTACTACAGGTCTCTTAGTACTTCATTTCCAAAAGTCATGAGAAATATCCATACACTGAAACATAAATTTACACATAAATATTTTTCCCTAAGATTTAAGGTTCACCAGTAAAAAACTACTACAGAGTGTGTGACCCTCAGGATTTTGAAAAGTTAATGAGGAATTTGGAAAAGTAATGATTTTTAAATAGTAAGACTATAAGAGAAAAAAAATTAGGAATAATATCTGGGCTAACTTGAAAATTTGGTAATTTTTCCTGTCTCTGATTTGCTTTTTCTTGTGAAAAGTAATGGTGTTTGTTCATGTTGATTGTCTAGCTCATTCATTTGAAAATACAAACCACCCCAAAAATGCCAAGGATAGTACAGAACTATTTGTAGTATGGTGAGGGATATCAAATAGATTAGTAGAACACTTACATCATTTTACTGCTCTTGAAATAAAAGTAAGAGGCACTTTCATAATCCTAACTTGCAAATTATCATATTTACTTTTGAAGTACAATGTGAAGCCAGATTAAAAAGATACTAAATACAAGTTATTTTATGAAAAATTGAAGAGCAGTCAAATATTAGAATTTTTAAGTGGCCTAGATCACTTGAATACCAAACAATATTTTCTAAGACACTCCAGGAAAGAACATAAAATATTATATTACAGGAAAAGAGATATACAAGAAAGAGGTCTTGGTAAAAGGATGAACAATTACATTGCTCCTTAGGTAGCATCTCATTTATGTTGGGATAACTTGCTGTTTTGCAATTAGAAATTTATAGGTGGAGAACATATCCCCATTGAAAAATGTGAGAAGAGCAAAATTTAATCATACTGTCTTGTTATATCCAAAATGTTATAAATTCTTCTGAAATATGTGAAGAGAATATGTTTATGAAGAAAGCGTAAAAAGAGGAAAATAGTGTATAATAGTGCATAATTTGAATTCTCTTCATATATATTAATTTTTCCTCCTCAAAACAGCTCCTTTTGATTTTTACCAACACTACATAAGATCTAGATTAAATCAAAGTCTTAATATGAACTTCAGATAATTATTTCTGGCTTTCATGCCATGTACAGAAAACCAAAAACAAACAAACAGAAAAAAACAAAAAAAAAAACCCAAAAAAAACCAAACTGTGTTATTTAGCAGTGGGACACGTACCGGTATAGGCATTCCAGTAGCCTAATGTCTAATAGCTGGAGTAATTTGACTCGAAGAATCTTATTGACTCAAAATCTATACTGATATTTACCATAGGGTGAGAGGAGGGATTATGGAAACGGACAACAGGCTTTTAGAATACACAATAAATAATGGTAATAACGAATAATATTTTATATTTAAGGATGGAAAATGTGCTTATTAATGGAATGTGTTACTCAGTTATGATTTTACCTTTCTTGGGCAAAGATTGACTTGAGAATTCTTCTTTGATGTCTTTCATGGGAAATAATTTGGTTTAAGATAAGCTGCAAAGGATGTGAACTTCTTGAAACATTTAGCATTCTTTGTAATTGCTTTATTAGTTATTTTAGAAGTTCCAAAAAGTGATGTTTATTAAGAAATGTTTTCTCTATTTCCTTTTCCTTTTCCTTACAAACTCTGTTAGTACTACTTTACAAGTAAATGTAACAGTCAGTCAACAAGTCTTCTATGTACCTATGTTCTAATTAATTTGTCATAAAACAAATTATTTATTCAGTGCATAAATATGTATTTACTACAAGTGAGGTACTGTGCTAGACACTAAGATATAAGAATCAAAGTCTACAACTCATAATTTTTTTGTGCCAATTGTAATAATTTCCAAAAAAATGGCTGCTTACTTTTATTCTTATTTCATTTCATTTTTTGAGGAGCCAAAACTATGCACTGTGTGAGTCAGTCCTTGAAATTCATCAGCACATATCACCAAATCAAGTTGAAATCAAAGGAGCTGTAGTGTTAAGTAAAGGGCAATTAGTAGCAGAACAAATGGTAAGTTAATTCCAAAAATGAACAATAATAATAAAAGGGTTACCAGAAATAATTTTATAACTTCTGCAACAGACACATTCTACAAAGATTATAATTCTACAATATTATGGACGAAATTCTTTTCTTTTCCCTCCAACCTGAAGATAAATAATAGAAAGCATTTTAGAATATCTTAAAAATCTTCATACATTTGGAAATAACCCATATTGCTGTAAAAATGCTTAACTGGCCAATTACTTGTTGTAATGAAACCAATTATATATAATAAAATATGTTTCATTACAGACACCATACATATCAGTTTAACTATGTTAAACTATGAGAAACTGTCACACATATGTGAGAAAATAACAAGGGAAGTCACCAAAGTAACCAAATATATATATTTTATACTATTCTTAGTGTTATAGATTAAATATATGTCAACATATATTGAGATAGTGCTAGTGAAAATTCTATACATTTGTTTTTATTATAAGTGCATAGTATTGACTATGAAATACTAAGGATGTATATGTATAGAAAAGCATTTATATTGTTTCTAGAATTATAATTTAAATATTTCAAAAATTGCTTCACACTGATGCGTGTGTGGCATGAATAATATGCTTCAGCTCCAGGACAATGAATGTGTCTCATAAGATTCTTCAAGTGTGAATTCGTGGTAGCTTTAATACAGTTTTGCGCATTATAAGAGTACTGATGCACTGCATTTAAATATTTTTGAGTTATATAGAGCATATCTTCCATAAAAACTCGTCTTTGTTTCACCTCTAAATAACTATTTTAAACTTTTTAATGTAGAATGTGCTTTCAAGTTAAATTCTACAAATATATATATATATATATATATATATATATATATATATATATATAATTTTTTGCAGAGTTAGGACCCATGCAGATATATTCAGATACATTCTTCAATTTACTTTATTACATTTTACTAATCTTATTGTTTTTGCTTTTAATTTTTTAAATAACTTAAGCAGGAAACCAAGATTCAAAGAATAATATAGATATAGTCTGTTTATTTTTGTTTCAGATTGGAAAGAATGGCATCTTCTAGCAGAAAGCTGTGTGGAGTCCTGTCACCTACAAGGTGCTTACTCTTGTCATTTGAAACAAATGAGGCTTCTTTGTCTGAAAATTTTCATATTGGTAAAATGGAAAAGGAGGCAGTGTGGAGTAATTATACAATTCACAGCAAACTGCCGTATGTAGGAAGCAAATGGTAAACATTAGGATTATTAGCCTGTCACTATTTTCTAGCTTGCTTGTTTGATTTAAATCATTATAATTTTTTATATGTGATCTGTTTCCCATCTTGGTAATATTTTGGAAAAAGACAAGAACATAAAAGATGGATACTTTTATATCCCAGTTTCTTTGCAAATTATTATTTTCTTGGTATAAATGACCAAATTTGAATGATAATAAAGATTCAAAACTGATAAGCTGTAGTAAATATGTAGACTTAATAAGGTAGAACAAAACTCGTTAAGGGCTCCAAAGCCAGGAATTTTCATATTTTCCTTTTTGCTTAACTGTTCCCTGTGAAGTTGAAGGCAGAGCAGAATAATTTTGTATAACTGAAAAGAGTTATTTTGCTTAATATTCATATCATACAAAATGGTTTAATTAACATTTAAATAAATAATTAAACATGTATTTACATTTGCAAAATAGAAGCACCAAATGCCCCTATAATTAAAAGACATATATCAGCCAACTGTATACTCTTGGTATATTAGTAGGTGTTTTTCATTGCAAAATGAAACTACTAGTCCTTTATCTTTAAAAGCATAGAAGCCCCGAGCAACACTGATGTCCTCAAATATTTAAACGACTTAGAAACAACTGAAAAAATAGAGAACTAATACCAAAGAAACAAAGTCCCTATTTGAACTACATGTTACAGGATTAGACACTATTGACTTTAATACTATGATTGTTCTACCTGGGGAGTCTGGGTAGGTCAGTGTTAGAGCACGCATTGTGTAGCCCCAGAGTTCAAGAGTTCACTTTGCTGCAACCTGGGTCACGTCTGTCTCTAGATCTTCCTCCAACCTCCATCACTCACTGTTGAGCACACACGCACATGTGCAAACTCATGGGCGCGCGCGTGCGCACACACACACACACACACACACACACACACACACACACACACACATTTATACTTTTTCTGTAACGAATTCTTACATCTCTCCCTAGATCTGCACTTGAGTCTTCCTCTCTTTCGTTGAACTGTGAACCTTGGTCCTGTTATGAAACACCACAACCTTCAATGACCTGGAGCTCATTTGCTCACTAATAGTTTTTAAATTCCTTTTATTGCTATATTTTATACATGCATTATGATCGCATTCAACATTGAGAACTTGTACCCATACATGATACATCTTGTTTCTCATTTTCCCATTCCCCTGCCTTCCCCACACCCACCTTTGTTTCCTTGTTTTTAAACTACCAAATTTTTTCTTTCCCTTCTTTACTTTCCCATATTCACCCTTTCCCTTTCCCTTAACTAACATACATTTTGGTCAATGATTCAGTCAACAAACCTTTAAGCTATTTTTTTGTTGTTGTTGTTATTGTTGTTTTTTGAGACAGAATCTTGCTTTGTCATTCATGCTGGCCTTGAGCTCACTATGTAGTCCAAGGTAACTTTGAACTCATGGCAATCTTCCTGTCTCTGCCTCCTGTGTGTGGGATTATAAGTGCTCATCACTCTTAGCATTAAACTAATTTTACAAGGGGAACATCTTGGCCTTAAAATACTTCCAATTCACCTACATCTACTCCTAGGAAATATTCAAATACAATGACTCTAGATGAAATACCCAAAATGTGCAATTTCAAAAATTCATTTTCCAGATATATTATACACTACATAATATCGCTAATATAAGCTGTTGGTATAAAAGACAGCTTTGAAGTGAGTGAAGATTTGACAAGAGCAACTTCTTTGAGAAACAGCATCATTTGTAGAAGTGGCATGAATTTTACTTTCGGAAGTTTGACAACACTTTGAGAAATCTCCTGACTCAATCAATTTTTTTTTTCTCTGTCCCACCAGGTCACACAGCCCCTTGTGGTCTGGAAATCCTCTGCCTTTAGGTCTGCCAAGCCACGGTTTCCTGCTGGCTCACATTGTTGGCCCGCTGGCCCGCAGATTGCAGGAGAACTAAGGGGGCATCAGCACGATAGCCGCCCTATAGATGGACTGATAAATAATAGATGGACAGATAGAAAGATGCTAAAAGCTATTGACTGTTTCCTTCCGAAGTTAAGAAAAAGGGAAAAATGAGCAGGTGAGGTGGAGAAATAGAACCCAAATTAGCCACAGCTTCAACCCATGAAACTTTTCTTATACTCTATTAATGTATATGCCATAGTTCATCAACAAAATGTATTGCTTTTATTATGCAGAATAACTATATAAATGAGGCATACATGATTTAATAAATTGGGTTTCAACTACTAAGAATAAATTAAAAGAACTTACAATTTCAAATTTAATTTTGATGTTAGTATTTACCCTTTGTAAAGATCAATGCCCCCAGAAAACTTACAGTATTTACATTATTAGGCAAATTAACAATTTTCTATGTAGATTCATTTATTTAAACGATAACCAAAACATCCTTGAGAAAATAGTACCTTTTCAATTTTAAAAATTGAATTTATTAGTACATTTTATATATATGTTGCGATCAGACTGAACATTGAGAATTTGTACCTGTGTATGTCGCAGCCTGATTCACATTGTTTCCCTTTTCCCTGTCTTCCCTACAACCCCTATTCTCCTATACATAAGCTTTGCTTCTTTTTTAACCATCACATTTTTCTTTCCCTTTTCCATTTTCCCCTACCCACCCTTTCCCTCTTCCTTTTCCACATTTCCTTCCTAAACATTACCTATCATGCACTTTGGCATTCATTTGGACTTTCTGTTTTTCATAATAGAGAAAAGATATGGAACTTACACATCTGTGTCCTATTTATTTCACTTATGAGTTTGTCCTCAAAATACATCCACTTGAATATGAATGACTCAAATTTAACTTTCCTTAGACTGAGTAATATCAGTCCATTTTATATTTAAAAACCATATCTTTTTTTATCCAGTCTCCTGTTGATAGGCATTTGGACTGGGTATTTGTTTGCTTAATTTAATTATTTTTAAATCTGGTGGTCTCTGTTGCAAAACACTGAAAAGAAGGTGAGAAACAGGAGCCTACGTGGAGGCTGCTGATGAGCATTAGTTTATTCAGTGCAGTAGAAACATCCCATGCAGATGAATGTCACTAATGCTGTGGCGCCCACACTGTAGAAGACCAGACCATCAACCAGCTGTTCTAATAACAAAGGACATTTTCTAGAATGACAAAATCACTCCTGACTTAAATGGCATTATTTAATGTTTCAACATGATTAGCCAAATATATTGTGTAAATTATTCCTGAATCAGATAGTGCATACCATGCCCAAGAGATTATGCAGACAATATTTTTTGTCTGGCATGGAGACAGTTTAATAGATTAATGGATGCAGTCAGTTGTAAACAAGCATTTTAGAACAGAATTTTATCTCATGTATGTCCAGTGAAACATATATTTTTGTCTCTGAAAAAGAAGACATAGTTTTAAAAATCTGAAAAGAAATGCTTTCTAAAACTTAATTTTAATGCCATCATATTTGCTTATTAACATTTGTACTTGAAAATATTTTCTTGCCAGTTTTCAGCTCTTCAGGGAAAAAGTTTTTTAAAAACTTTGTTCATCTTCAGCGTTGTATATCTCTGTACCATATTGTATCATTGCACTAGATGGATATGAAAAAATTGCTTATTTTTATTTCATACTTTAGCATTTATACTAATCACACATGAATATTTTCTTTGTATCTATCTAGTCAAGGAAAAATTAATGATTTTATTTTACAAAATTTAGAATTTTTTTATAGAATACATCACCATACTTTGTCTTTAAAATGTCAGATTTGTTTTCTGAATTTAAAAATAATAAAATATATGTCATTTTTCCTATACAGGAAAAACTATTCTACATAGATTTTATTAAGATTGATACTGTATATTTACACACAGACAATACACATAAGATTTTAAGAATATTAGTGGTAAGATGAAGGTAAATATCCATAACTACTGATTATAAAAATTGAATTACTTTGAGATAAAATTTTCTAACAAGACAGCAGGAAATTTAGAATTATAAAGCTTATGTGCTAGGAGAGAATTTGATGAATGCAACCTGATAAATTTCTACTTGTATGAAATAGTCTCAGAATTTATCAGTACTAAAATGAGAAGTTAAGGACATTTAAAACTAACTTTTATAATCTAGTTTGGGGAAAAAAGGCTAGCTTTTTTCTTTATTTTGCTCTTCTCCCCAGTACACAAACACAAGGACACAGGCATCCACAAACACACACATACACACATGTGTGCACTCAGGTGTGAGTGTGCATTGAAATATATATTCCAAATTACTTTTAAAAATATTTATTTCAAAATAACATAATCTAGCAAAACCCATGAGCAACTAGGATTTTCTGATAAATGCTACCTGGCATGCTTGAAATGCAAGAAATTCTACGCTTGTCAAATTTCATTGCAATAACATGCAGGTTGCTGGTCTCTAAAAAGCTCTTTTGGAGTCCTTAACCAAAGCTGTATTTGAGATATGAAGAATATTAGTCTCCAAAGGATATGCCCCGCTGACTTCTTTCCCTGCTAACAGTATTAAATCATCTTTGAACAGAAACCTTTTATACTTTATCAGAGCCTGGCAGTCCGAAGATACAGGTGCCTTTTCTTTCTGGTCATTCAGGTGGACCACCTCAAGTCATTGATATGGATCTATTCTTATATTGTGGCTTTGAAAGAAGATATTATTCTTTTTTTTGTTCTTAATGTAAATATATATCCACATTTGCAGTCCTCTCAGCTGCTCTCCCCCAATCCTCAGAAACAAACAAACAAACAAACAAAAAAACCCAAAACCTTTGAAATAGACGCCCATCCCCCGAAAAAGTCAAGATCAAATGTTGTCAAGACAGAATACAGATTAAGAAGAGTTTCTGAATGCATTAATTCCTTTCCACATCACATAACCTCTATCACAAATTGGCTTGTCTGTGATGTAAGGACCCATTAGTGTTAGGCAGATAGTTAATGTAATACACTGTCACCACGATGACTTCTACAAGACCATAGCTGAGTGATTCTGTTTTGTAGTCAAGCAAGACAGACTTCAGGTGCTGTTTGTTAAGTCCCTCCAATGTGTACATAATTAGGTCAATTGTTTACTTTCCAGCTATTTGAAGCTTCAGACTAGACCAAACCAAGAAAATGTATTCATCAGTTATATTTATGTGTTAAAAAAAATCCAATGATACCAGAGAAAATGACAATTTTCCAAATTTGGTGATCAACTAATTTCCAGATGGTTTCAAAACCATTGCAGATGATAAAAGACTTTTAATTTTTTATTTTTATTGGGAAAATAATTTTCATTTGTTTAAATGTGATTACACAAAAATAAATATAAGCTATGAGAAATCTGCCTCATAATTAAAAAAAAAAATCATTGGCCAAATGGTAAGTTACTCATGACTTACTGAACAGCATAGGTGAATTTCTTGTACTACTCCATCAGGCAGCCAAAAATGTTCTTTTGCATGTGAAAGTCATATGGTCTAGAAAAGAAGTATTCTCCTATTATAACAGAAAAGAATCAATCTGATATTAATTCAATACAATTGAAAAACTCAGAATAAATGTGTACACTTTCTCACTATTTCCCTGATTTTCTTACATTTCAACATTAATAAAATGATATGATCTAGACTATTCTTCTAAATGAGAATTAAAAAGAAATTTTAATGGAATGAAAGACTGCATATTTAAAATGAAGGAAATGAAAAAGTATCACTTTATACTTCAGTTTAAATTATTATTAGAGGGCTGGGGATTATTATTAGCGCAGTGGTTTCGGTGCCTGTCTTGCAAGCACAAGGACCCAGGTTCAATCCCCTGGTAACCACATACAATACTGGGTGTGGAGACTCACGCCCAGCAGCAATCAGTACCACATACCACAGTGCTGGACATGGTGGCTCATGCCTGTAATCCCAGCACTTGGGAGGAAGGGGCAGGAGGATTGCTATGATGTGAGTTGGAGGCTGAGCTCAGGGCCAGCTTGAACCACAAAGCAAGACCCTGTCTCAGAAAAAAAAAAAAAAAATATATATATATATATAATTATTATTATTAGAGATTCATTCCCTCTAGTGAAGTTAAGCAAGTATCTGTAGTATAACTTAAAGCAAATATTTGTTTGTATATTTTCAAATTCATGTTTAAAAAATTACCTTATCTGTCATTCACATCAGCAAAAAGATGTACTTTAAGTGAATTATAACTTAATTGGAGATTTGAAATGCCATATATACAAAACATCTACCTTTCTTTGACATTTTCACCCTACGGCCATCCATGGACACCAGATGGTGCCATCTCTCGGGCTCTGATCTTCACTAGACATTAAGCTTGTTGGTACCTTAATCTTTGACTTTCTAGATTTTTGAAGTATGAAAAATAAACTTCTGTTATTTATAAATTACCCAGCCTGTGCTATCTTCTTATAGCAGCGAGTCCAAGGCAGGGGTAAATGTCAAAGAACTCATTTCCTCCCATTCTCTTTGCTTCTTCAGTTTCCTCCTTCTCTTCTCATCCTCTTCTGTCTTTTTCCTCCTCTTTCTTTTCCTCCACTTCCTCTTCCTCCCTTCTTAATTCTTCCTCTTCCTCCTGCATTTCAGTGTGGGTAGTGTATAAATCACATATATTTAAGCATAAAGGTTTGTTAATTCTTTGTTCTATGAATTGCCCTCAACTATCTGACAGATAAAGCCTCAGTCTGGTGGTCTGGTAAAGCAACAGGGTATTCTATAGTGTCCTTCCATATAGTTGGTTTTGCCTTGGTATTTGATTAAAAATTAAGAAATAAACTTAAAATAATTTTTCATAGGTAGAGTTTGTAAAACAGTTTTAAAAATATGTTTTAATTTGAGTCAGTTTAGTCTTCCATGGAGAGGTAGCCTGTGTTTGCAAAACTTTCGATCAGAGAGGGAGTTCTCTTAATATAATCTTATAAATTATGCATAAGTCAATTGCTAAAGCTTATGTTTTGGTTCTAAATTATATATTTGTCAGTTCTGACAGGATAAAGAAACCCCTGTCAACTCTTCCCAAGAGTTTCTGTTTTGAAGTTACCAGCAATCTCTTTCACCTGAAGTCCTCCAGCTCCAGAAATTAGCAAAGGAGAAACAAAAGCATAGTGTTTGCACATTTCCCTTGGGTTGTATCACATCAGAAATGAGATGGTCTAAGGCCTTCCCAGTGTGGGCATACTACACCCTGAGAACACACTGTTCCTTCTATTTCTCAGCTCAGGAGTGTTGGTGCTAATGGGCGACCAGGGCTGCAGAACATTCCGGACAGTCCATCTGGAAGCCTCTGTGACTCAGCAGGGTCTCAAAGGATGTATCGTGCAAACGTCAGGCAATTAAACACTGATTATTTACTGTTTAAAGAAAAAAAAAATACGACTGGGAAAAGTTGGATTCAGAAGGTCTAATTTCACAGAGAAGATTTCAGTGAAAACTAAGCCTTTAGCCTTTATATTCTGCTTGACTTGATGTGAAAGAAAAGGAGATTATAGAAGCTATTCGGGACTGTCTTTCTGCTGCAGAGCATTTCGAGGTGACAAACAGCCACTGGTAATTCAGTCATCTTTTCCCCAAACAGTATTTGGATACTTTTTTCAAACACTGGTTGCAAATTGTTAGTTTCTCTCCATTCTTTTAAAATCTAAAGGCAACTTCCTTCTGCAGTTTGCGTGCCAGTGGAGATGATGTTGTTCCCTACAATTAATTTCTAATAAAGTTTGCAAACATAGCCAAGTATGTTTCAGTTGATGCTATTTTGTTGCAGATACACGGAGAAAACAAATCATCGACTTGCTAATTTTGACTTATTTCAAGTGTATAATCATTTCAATCTGGACTGAACCAATTTAAAATACTTCATACCTAGCATTGTTCTATTCTTTTGCCTCCCTCTACTCCCTGGTTTGTTCCAGGGGTTATAAATGAAGAAAAATGCCAGATGACATGAGTGCTAGCACTGATTTTCTTGCTAAAAGTTATTTTAATTTTTATTCTTCTTTCTCCCAGTCTTCTTCCATGGGAGAATATCTCTTTCTACTTCATGGATGAGATGCAGAATTATCTAGCAGAAGTAGTTTACGCTGCCTGTTAAAATGTCCTTTCCTTCTTTCTTGGGGCTACACCCACTCTCTCAGCTCACAAAAACATACTAGATTATTTATTTTCTTATTTATCTAGAATTGCCGTGTCACATGTATCAAATTCTGTCCCACATCACATCATAATTAGGCATATACTGAAAATGCATTTGTGTGTTTTATCCTTGTGTGAACACCATCAAGTGTCTACACATCTACTCCCTGTTTTCTTAAGTGCAAAGAGTACATTCTAAAAATAATAAAAACTGCTATATGAGGAATAATATGCAACTGGTAATAATCATTTATTATCATGTTGCATACTGAGCATAACTCTCTGTGCTGTATTTTTACATATCTGGTAGCCCAGTGGGGTTGTTTATTCAGAATCGTCCCACGTACTTATGTAAAGGATTGTGCTATTGGTGGCACCACTGAACCATTGTTTTGTCAGTAGAAAGATTCAAGCTCTGTTGTGCTCTTACGAGACCCCTGGATGTGCTGTCTGCTGACTGGAGTGTCTCCTTGGGACGAGATTCTTTCTTTAGGAAGAATTTCAGAATTTCACATTGCAGTGAGGTCAGATTAGCTTATTTCTGGCTACTGACATATACATGCATGAATTGTGGACACCTTCCATAGCATGAACGTCTCCCTAAGGTAGATACTACTCGGGGAATTTTCCAGAGCAAAAATTATAGTGAAGAAAGGGTTTCAGATCATGTGTGAGCTGCTTAATGATTAAATATCTTTGAAGTTCTTATTGAGAAATATGTTGCAGTTGAAAAGAAAAATTTGATTTCTAAGCAGATAATATTAAAATATGGGGCTTTTACCTCTCAGATATTTTTATGGTATTTTAAAAAATAACAAATAAAAATGTGTCTTTATTGTGTACAGCATGATGTTTGGAAATACGTATACACTGTGGAATGCTAATTAGCAAATTTACATATATGTTCTGCTGTCAATTTTTTTTTTTTTTTTTTAAACAGGGTCTCGCTTTGTAGTTCAGGCTGGCCCTGAGCTCAGCCTCAAACTCACATCACAGCAATCCTCCTGCCTCTGCCTCCCAAGTGCTGGGATTACAGGCATGAGTCACCACGCCCAGCACTGTGGTATGTGGTACTGATTGCTGCTGGGCATGAGTCTCCACACCCAGTGTGGTATGTGGTTACCGGAGTATCGAACCCGGACCCTTGAGCTTGTAAAACAGGCATCGGAACCACTGAGCTAAATCCCCAGCCCTTTGCTGTCCATTTTTAAGAGTGAAGAAAGTTAAAATCTTAGCATTTGCATGACATAACATTACTTTTGTTAAGTGTGGTGCAATACATATCTTTAATTTTTCCACCTACTAAATACCAATGAAACCCCATTTCCCTTGCTCAAGGCCTCTGGTAATCACTAGTCTGTATTGCTATGTGTTCAACTTTCTGAAGTTCCATATGAGTGAGATCACATGGTATTTGCCATTTTTTCTTGGTTGACTTCACTTTATATAATCCAGATTGATCTAAATTGTCACAAATGATAACATTCTCTGTTTTTGTGATAAAATAGTGTTCTATTAATCATACACACACACACACACATATATATATATATAGTGTGAGAACGTGATGTGTGTCTCTATACATTTATATATAAAGTGTATATTAAATATTTGTATATGTATATATTATAACTTATAGTTCCTTCATCCATTCATCTATTAATAGATTCAGGTGGACTCCACACTTTGGCTTTTGTGAATCATGCTGTCGTGTGAGAAAGAGTACAGATATACCCTCACCATACTGACTTCATGTCCCTGGGCTGTATACCCAGGGTAATTCTGGTCCTCTTTGTAATTCTATTTATAATTTATAGAGAAACCTTCAAACTGGTTTCTATAATGGCTGCAATAATTTACATACCAGTGATAGCCAAGAATTTTTGTATTTCCCATACCTTTCCCAACATTTCTTTTCTTGCTTTTCTCTATTTTTTGATAATAACCACTCTAAAAAATGTGCGGTGATACCTTTATTCAGAAGTTTTATTTTGCATTCCCCTCCTGGTGATGTTGAACAATTTTGCATATACTACTTGTTTGGCATTAAATGTCTTCTTTTGAGAACTATCTATTCAGGTTCTGTGAACATAATTTAATTAAACTCTTTGTTTCCTTGCTACTGAGTTATTTTTAACCTTTATATATTTTGTGTATTGATCCCTCATCAGACATAGGGCTTGCAAATATTTCGTCTCATTCCATATATATTTTCTTTTCACTCTATTCATTATTCTCTTTGGGAAACTTTTTGAATTTAATGTGATATCACTTTACTATTTTTGCTTTTGTTGCTTCTTTGTTGTGTTGCTCTATGTTTCTTTTTTCTTTAAAATATTGAAAATAGCAGTTAAGTTAGATGACTTTCATGCATCTTATAATTTAAATAGACATTTACCTTAATAAAATTAAGATAACAAATATATTGTTGCAAACGCTATTTCAAGAGTTAATATTTTAATGATGAATATATTTTAATTTTTGAAAGTGTTGTCATGAACATAAAACAAAAAAATCCACCTTAGAGTCTCATTTTTTTCTGTAAGTTTTTGTTTTTTCATCCTGGATAAGAAACTACTTTTCAGTGCTGAATCCTCACCTGAAGACAAGTGATCCTCCAGAGTCCTTTGTTCAGAGAAAAGAAAAATAGTTTCTTTTATAGCGAAAAAAAGAAGATCTGGGAGTTATTAAAATGAGTTTCCAAAATTATTAGAGGAAATATACCCAGAACCAACAGGCTTTAAAATTGAGATTCTTTCTTTTGTATTTTCATCTCACTTCTAAACCTCTGCAGAGACTAAGGAGTGCAGCATCCCTACAGGTGTAATGTGAAAAAAGAGTGTAAAATGTTGCTTTTTGGAAGCACGGAAGTGAAAAAGTAAACATTTTCTAAGGAAGAAGTACAATACTGATTACACACACACACACACACACACACACACACACACATGCAAAAACACACGGCACAGTGCACTAGTAGATTCGTGTTAGGGAGCATTAATTCCATTGGAAATCTTTCACCTGAACAACCTTCTTAAAAACACTAAGTAACAAGGTGGGTGGTATCTATGCTGCTTCTCTGGGAGAAACAGATAGTAGGTGTTAGAAAAACATCCTTTGGTACAAGATCTGACTTTGTCTCCAACACTCAGAATCATTTTATACTTGTTAAAAACAACAATTCTAAAATTTAATATAGTCCAAAGGGATTATGCGAAAACAAGAACTTCTTCAGTTCACGTTTTCTTTGTTTTTGATCCATGTGTGATGGTGCACAATCTCTTGATCATTTTGTTCTTAAAGTTAATTAATTTAGGGATATAGCCTAGTAATCCATAATACACATATATAATTTGGAGGAATAGTTCTAATGTAAATGTCAGATATAATAGCTTAAGAGTTATGCAAATTTCTCTTAGCATGCACAGCTGCTGATGATTTCAGACTTGGAATCTTATGAAAGATGAATCAAATCCTAGAAAACTGAAAGCAAGGAACTTTGTTTTGCAAATCACAATTGCATTTTGTCAATCCAATTTCTCTGAACACGGAAAGTGAAGTGGTACATATGAGAAATAGTCATTGACTTGCTAGTTATTCATTCTTCCATCATCATTCACTATCCAGATTTTTGTGAGGACTAGATTGTATTTATTGGGAGCACTGATACTTTTAGATGAACATTTATTTTTTACAGCAATACGAACAAATAGCATATTCCTAAAAAATTAAAGATAAAAGTCTTCCAGTTACTCCAATACAAAAATTTAAATTCTAAGACTAAAAGATTTTTTTGTACAGATACTCAAAGATATGAGCTTCATAATAATATTCAGGTATATACCATATTGGTTAGAATAGAAATGATTTTGACAATAATGTTGAGATTATTTGAGTGGCAGTAATTCCGGCATCTGCCTGACAAACACAAGATACCAAGTTCGATCCCTGGTAGCCACATACCACAATGCCAGGCATGCTGGCTCATATTGTAATCCCAGCAGTTGAGAGGCAGAGGCAGGAGGACTACTGTGAGTTCAAGGTTGGCCTGGGCTACATAGTGAGCTCAGGGTCAGTCTGAACTACAAAGTGAGATCCTGTCAAAAAAAAAAATATTTGAGTAGTACTGATTGAAACAAATAGAGATTTATTTTTCTTTCAGTGTAATACTCAACATTGGAATGTTGGTCTAATAATGCAATGAAATGAGCAATGGCATTGGACTTCACCTCCACAGTTCCTTTCATAGTTTGTAGGCTTCAGGTTAGGCAGGAAGTCTCCATTCAAGGCTGGAAAACAGGTGGGTGAAGAGCAGATGAGGGTCTTTTTCCATCGGACAAATGTTTTTCTCACATGTATCCCAGGCAACACCTGCTATGTCTTATGCCCCAGACTGTTTGGTGGTGAGTGATTCCCACTTTGGGAGGCAGGCAAGGAAGGGCTTGTTGTATGGTTGCTCTCTGAAATTCTAATAAATATGAGAGGAAAAGTCATAAAGATACCCTGAGTTAATTTCATTCACTGCTGAGCATATACATTTTACTTTACTCCCTTAAAAATACAACATATTTTATCAATAAAATATAAACATTAAAGTGGCTAAGAATCAACCAGTGGAATATTTAAAAACTCACATTACAATTCTATAGCAGTCACCCTTTTGCATATTGTATTACTGATCAGGCCCCTATGGTCACAAGTTGGAAAACCAAGTGATAATTATAGTATCTATATCACAGTGTTTACATTACAATATGAAAGCCATTTCAACGTTTGTAAGTAGTTCTCCTAGCCAGCATTTTTAATGGCTATGTAGCGGGAAGAATAATCCTTGCTGAGTGATCGCATATTGTCAATGCATTTCTTCATGATATTCAGGTTGCTGTTGTTAATATTCAAATTTAATGCACATCAGAGATTTTCTAAATTCTCTGTGCAATTGAAAAATATATACGGATGTCAACGAGAAAATTGGGCACAGAGCCTGAAAAAGTGTAGACACACTGCTGCAGGACTCATTTCAGTTAAATACCAAAACGAGTTTGTGGTAAACAAAGGCCAAAGAACACGGAAGTCTCTTTCATAGAGGAAGGAGGAGGCTGTACAGAACATCCCGTGGAAAACTGACCACGTGACTATTTAATTTCCGCCAGCATTGGATTGGGAAAATAAACTGCAAGGTTAACCAAGGTTCTTTTGAAGCCTATCATGGTCACGATTCATTTATTTGTGACTCTCAGAGACATGTTTTCCTTGTATCTGGGGACCTTTGAAGTTGCTAATATTATGATGTATTACAGTTTATGTTAAAATAATTTTTATTTGTTTTGATAAGTCCTCTTGAAACTTATATCATGAAAAAAAAGAAACTATCATCTGTGTCTAAGGTTATAAAATGTTCAGAAAGGGAAGAGCTGTAAGAAAAAAATTATGGAAGAATACATATCGAAATTAAACACAGTTCTTCCAAAATTACACAGCAAAGAACTTGACTAACATGAGAGTTACAAAAGAAAAGTCGTGAATAGAATGTAACAGTTTGATAGTATTTATAGTAATTCCCACTTTAAATAATAGGCTAGATGAAATGGTCGAGTGGCATTGTATGCAACCCGGTGGGAAGGTTTTCTGTAATTCAGCTCTAAGTTAGACACAAATTGAGCCATTTCCATGGAAACTATTTTTTAGGCTAATACGAGTGAAACAAATATGGACTAAAAAAAATCTACAAAACTTCCACCCAGACAATAAATTTTCTCTTAGTAAAAAAGTCACTGAAGAAAGTAAAACCCCCTCAGATATATAGACCTCTTTGTTATTGTGGAGAACACTTATTTTCGACTGGCTTCTCCTTTTGGCTTGTAAAGCTCCCCTCAGGGTAAATGTGAGATTTATCCTGATGTGTAAAGGGAGGAAGGATGCAGTGAAAGTGAAATTTGTGGAATGCATACACTTTTAAAATATAGTTTCTTTCCTAACGTAAGCATAAATCAGAGTTTATAAACAAGTTCTATTGTTTTTTCCTATCTTTCAGGGCAGACAAGACTATAATACAGTATTGGTAATTTACAACTGCAGTGAATCACAAAAAAGAATTGAAAATGTGTCTTTCTTCAAAAGTCTCTGAAAATTATAACTTTTTCCTTTTCAAGGTAAATATGGTTTATGTTACTATTTAAAATTCAGTATTAGTTTTGAAAAAGAACAGTGAGAGCACAAATAAGGATTGTGCATGGAAGGCAAATTTTGTAAGTAGTTTATAAGAAAAATTTTAACCTTCTCATTCTAGTGGATTAAGACCTTGTATCATGCCAGAAATGCTGCCAATTAAATAGTGTTTCATAAAATGGAATGCATATTCAGATGAAGGCAAAGGACGTATGAGCTAAATGTAGGATAATTCATTGCTGAGTGCTTGATAGAACAGTGTAACAAATTGAAGGCGTAGTCTTCTGACGGTGGTATGTATTTCAGTCCCGCTGGTCTTCTGGTGGAATCTTTGGTCTTGACTCCCCGTCTGCCGAGTATCATCTTTCTTTTCTCACTCTACTTAGCTGAGGAATTTTTCAGCACTTGCTTCTGCTATTTGACCAAGCCACCTATTTAAAGCAATATGTACCACAGTTCAGATGAAAACAGATCAACTGTGCTGGCTGGTGTGGAGTATGAATGATTGCAGGCCTCCCCAAGCACAAAGACAGAAGAAACCCAAGGAAATTATGCAGTGTACTTCCAATCCCTGTGACATCGCCACAAACTGCCTCGAAATGATATCATTTAGGTCAGCCTGACACAAAATAAATACAGCTCTGATATTGCTTGTAGCATTCAGCTGAAAATACTGAGACAAGAGCCTGCATCGTGGCAGAAGCTAGCTAATGTCAGTATTAGAGAAAGAAAGGGAAGACCTCAGGTTGTGGGTTGTATCTCTTGTTTTATCATTTCCAATATATATATATATATATATATATATATATATATATATATATATATATATATAATATGCAGTCCTCAGAAGTTTTTCATTTTCTGCTAAGAGTTATTATTTGAATAAAGAAATTACTAATTATTTTGTTTAATCAGATCTTACAAGATATTTTCAATATTCTCACTTTACAAGTGGGTTCAGTGAGACTTAGAATGAGGTATTTGATTAGAAATCTGAGTAAAAAACAGAAAAAGTTGAACTAAATTTTGT
The DNA here is from genome assembly GCA_004026965.1 of Petromus typicus. Lineage (NCBI taxonomy): Eukaryota > Metazoa > Chordata > Mammalia > Rodentia > Petromuridae > Petromus > Petromus typicus. The sequence continues at coordinate 12,126 of PVIR01009857.1, read as the reverse complement.
ACAACTTTAAAGATTCCCCCTCTCCTCTCCTCTCCTCTCCTCTCTCATTCTCACATTTTATAAATTATCTTTAATATTTTAAAATACAATATCTCTGTCTGTAATGGGAGAACATATGTTCAGGAAACATCACATGATTAACAAAAGCTGTGTTAATTACTTGAAGTATAAATAGTTCATGAATTTCTTCAGGTAAGAATTTGTAAGTGGGCTAGAAAGTCAGAAGTTTTCATGGAAAGAAGAATGGAAAAACCACTTTATTGTCACAGAATTCCTTAACCCTCTTTGTAACAATCTTGAAATACAAGTACATGATAGACACAGTTATTTCTATTGCTATTTAGACACTGGACAAAATAAAATACAAACTACTGATTTCAAATTCACATGTGCAGTTTTGACAGAAGGAGTCAATCATAGCCTTATCCTGCACTTGTGATCATATACTAACTTTCTAGATTATACTCAGACATTCTGAAAACAAATAAGGACAGAGTTGTTCATTTCATACATGATAAAAACAGAGTTTAAGTCGTTAAGGTCAACACAACATATTTTTTTAGGTTTTCTTGAGACAGGGTCTCACTTTGTAGTTCAGGCTGGCCCTGAGCTCAGCCTCAAACTCACATCACAACAATCCTCCACCCACTTGCTGGGATTACAGGTGTGAACCACCATGCCCAGCACTGTGGTATGTGGTACTGGTCGCTGCTGGGTCTGAGTCTCCACAGCCCATATTGTACATAGTTTCCAAGAATCAAACCCAGGTCCTTGCGCTTGCAAGACAGGTGCCAGAACCACTGAGCTATATCCCCGGCCCCCAAAACAACAATATTGACAGGAGCTAAATGTCTCCACCAGGGTGCACTTTACCTAAAGTTCAGTTATCCTAAGCTTTAGTTACCTTGATAACTCAACCAATTGGTTTTCCTGTTGGATAAATGTGAAAACAAATTTTTGACTCAAATCATAGATTTATTGTTCCAATGTTGATATGACTCTGGTATGCCTTTCATGTTAGACCCTCTCAAACCAAAGCTCAGAATGTCCACACCAGATTCCTGTTTCTTTCACAAAGCCAAGATTGCTGGTTTGTACCATCCGACCCACACCTGCCACGCCCTTGTTCCTCTTCTACTTTGGAAAAAGAAATTACAATTTTTAGATAGTCACATAGACCAGAACAAGGTTGGTATTTTGTGGTGGTTTTTGAACTTAGCTGTTGGCTGTGTTTAAATTCTGCTGTGGAATCAATTTGTTTGGAGTGTATGTTACTGTTGGATTTTCACCTTAAACCCAGAGAACATGCACACACATACTTCCTGCAATTTATACTGCTAGAATGTGGCTATAAGCCGTGCTGCACAAAGTAAGTCAAAATAAACCAACAAAGAGCCTGCAATCCCAACTCTTTCCTTCCAGCGTCATAGGTCTCAACTGCTTTCACTGTGAATGTTGTACGGAAGAAAAGTGCACTTCTTTCTATCCTCATGAACTAACTGCTGATGGGGATTTTCTATCCAATCCACTCTCTTTTCCATTTTTTTTAAAGCAATACCTCTGACCACCCTTCCCTTTCTCTCTGTATCTCTCCTAAAACTCCTCCATCACTGGAGACATTTTAAAGATAAGTACACTGTTATTAGTATTTAATTCCTTTTTGAATCACCATTTCTCGATGCTCTTTATAGATGGACTCTGTGTTGTCATTGCTGCAGGTCACCACTCTGGCTGGGGACTCATATCAGTCCACCACAGCTGTTAGTGACAAGCTGTGTGCTCCTAAATCTACAAGTTGATGCATGCTCCTAAATCCAGGAAGTTACTTTCAACTTTTTTCCTGTTATGAATAGTTTGCTTTTTGTACTACTACTTAGCCTGATCTTCATTATGAAAATAAACTTCTTGAGGATAAGCAATTCATTGATCATATTGCTTTGGCAACCTCTGACTCTCAAACATTGATATGATAGATGTTGAGTAAGAGGATGAATGAATGTATGAATGAATGAATGAACTGCTAGATGGGTGAATGGATGCTTTTAAAGAATGTATTATGTGTCATTAGCTTTGCTGGATGCAAGCTGCAAAGCGAGTGAGATAGATCAAGTCTTCTACTACAAAGAACTTGTGATCTAGATTTGAGGAGTGGCATTATCAAGTCTCTCATTTTTATAGAATATGATAAGTATTGGGGGAAGTGAAACAGGAACTTACCAAGAAACACTGATTCTGCATTTGAAGGGTCAAGAAGATAGTGACATTAGACTAGGAAAGAGAGCTATGTCAAGAGCACTGGGAACTAAAAAGGAGGAGGAGGAATATTAAGCAGAAACAGCAAGTTTACATGAATCTTATCTTGGGAGAATTCTAAAAAGTTCATTGTACCCTAATTAGAGATTGCAAAATAAAAATAAAAATAAAAGAAGAGATGAAGTAGTATGAGTCAAAGTTGTGGTCTCAAATGATGGAACACTTGAATCCAAGCTTCATGGTGCCATGTAAGTAATTACTATTTTGGGGAAATTTAAAATTAATTTCTCTGCTTCAGCTTGCTTATGTGTGAAGTGGAAATAACAATATTTCACTTGGAGATTTAAATATTCAACAAAGTATGATTTTAACACAGGATTTGATGAACTCTAAGTCCCTATTCAAAACTAGTTACTATTATGTGAATTGTGGAACAAACAATGAAGAAATGATTAGGGATCTTGCAGGTCATGTTGGGAACTAGATTCTCCGTTCACCAGGACAAACTTTAAGCTACATGTTTCTGGTTCAATTGTTTTTCTAGAATCATTATTGTAAACAAATACTTTTCCTGTTTTCCAGAGTAATCTCCATGACACTGAAGAGAAAAATGGATCTATTGGTCCCAGTGTCAGTTCAAGTAGGAGAGGAGGAGACTAGAGAGTTGTGTAGTATCTTAATGAAAGCACTTGATGAATACTACGCAATTTTATCTATGGAAATAATTTTCAAGGTATGTGTGTGACAAAAAAATCCAAATTCCATAAATTACAGGCAGTCAATACAGTAGAACATAATATAGATGGTCACAAGGATATTATATTACCACATTTGCACAGAAATTTCTATTAGAATATATACACGCAGACACACAAACACATTCAGTGGCTACACAGTATTCATTAAAATTAACTTCTAGAGAAGTTAGAATGCTCCCCACCCCCACCAGCAGCAGCTTTTACCTATTCTAGGAAAGAAACAATCTAAGTAATTCAGTGCTTTTGGGAATCTCAATCATTGGAATAATTACCTTAATTCTCTATTAAAAGAAAGATATCTTTAAAAAGGATGTTCTTTGATTGACATGTGCCTGCATTTTTTTGAAAGATAGACAAAAGTGATATTTAGTGTAATTATTGACTTTCACTGCATTACACAATATGAGGTGTTAAGAGCCCAAATACTGGAGATGTAGGACACCTCATTGTGAATTCTTTTCTTGTCACTTACTAGGTAATCCTTATGTACTATTAATGAAATGTCAACTGCAATAATCAGTGAAATTGAGCATTTATTTCTAGGATGGCACAAAAGGTTGTTTTTAAGTTTCATTAGCTTCTTTTATGATTTTTGTTGTTCATTTGTTGCACTGACTGCATTTGGCATGAAAGTGTCAACAGGTGTAACAAAGTTTAAATGGATGTACAGTGCCAACTGCTTCTCTTTCTCTGGCAGGAGGAAGGACCTCCTGTAAGAAGAGGTGCCTCCTGAAACATTTTGTTAGCTGTCATTGGCTGGAACTTGTGTCATAGTGTAAGAGACCAGCCAACTTAGGAGCAGGCAACCCGCCATCTAGACAGATGGGCATAGGTTTTGCAGCCAAGAGGCCAAGTGTATACAGCAAATATAGGTAGTAGGGCTGCATTTCCTGCTGAGGCTGCTGAAAAGTCTGTTTTAATATCATATGAGCTGCTGTGACAGTTTTGATCCAATTTTTCCAGGCACAAATGATTTTATATATTTATTCTAATAAGCATTTCAAACTTTTATCTGATTAATTACTGAGAACTTATCAAGGAAATTAGAAAACAGGATAGGTAAAATGACCATTCTGGGAGGAAAATGAAGCCTATAAAAATTGAATTTTATACTGATAAGTTGAGATATGAAGGCAGAACTTGTGTATCATCTTTTATTGTCCCTTCACAGGAAAACTATTTGAGAGAAAGAACTTTGAAGGTGCATTTGCAATACCACACACAAAAAAGTCAGTAAATCACAGGCAATTAAAATAATAAAACAACAAGTGCTATTTTCTTTTTTAAAATTTATTTTATTGGTACTTTTTATATATACATTATGATCACATTCAACAGTGAGGGTTTCACAGTACATGACACATCTTGATTCTTATTTTTTTCTATTCCCTGCCACCTCCCTTACCTATTATTTTCTAAATAAATACTTTGCAAGAAAAAGGGGCTTTCTAAGTCTTTCTGATGCTATTTCTCTCATTTCTTATGGAATGAACAGATAGTTAAAATGATTCCCTTGTTACCCTGTGATATTTACCATGCGGCAACTATGCTCATTGTTATATAAAGTATAAAATATTCCACAGCCAGGAACCCAATCTCTTTGGTGATACAGCCATTGCTTAAACACACATCCCAATTTAAATGTATAGACATTGAGGTGAAATCTGAGCTAACTTTACATTTATAATTAGCAATGTTGTCAGAGATGTTTTAAATATATAATGACAGACAGATATAGAAAATAATCGCAGATGAATATAGTCTGTCTTGTTTTGTCCCCTGACCATAGGGAGCAGAAATGGGCATCTGAAACAAACTGATACTGTTCAGAGGAAGAAGAAAGAGCAGCTAAGAAATATATGAAGAAATGCTCAATATCACTAGACATTTGAGAAATGCAGATGATAGCAACACTGAGATTTCATCACCACTCCACAAAGAATGGCTGCTATCTCAGAATTAGCCAGCAACAAATGTTGGCGAAGCTGTGGAGACAAAAGAACACTTCTCCACTGTTGGTGGGAATGTGGACTCATACAGCCTCTGTGGAAATCAGTGTGGAGGTTCCTCAAACAGCTGAGTAACAATAAGAACCCATAGCACTCAGCACTTGCAGACAAGACACTTTAGAGAAATCCCTGATTTGATGGTTGAGTACATAAGATGAGCTTAGAGCAGTAAGGAAGCACAGAAGAGAAAAAAGAGAGGAAAAGGGAGAGAGTTACTTTGAAATATACGTAACCAACCCACTACAGGCTACCATGGCCAAAGCTGCAATATTTGTAATGATAAAAAAATGGTAGTACTGACTTGTGCTGTAGTTTGAATTCAAACACTGAGACATAATAGCCAGTAGAATATTATGAAGACATGGAGCTTGTAAGAGTTGACTAGCCCTCTGAATCTCCTCCTTCATGAATGACAACAAGACTTTCATAAAAGAGGATGTATGCAGCATTAGGCTATTTTGCCTTCCCATCCTCCACCTTGGGAGGATTCAGTGTTATTGCCATTTGGAACATATGGCAATGTAGTACTTACTGTCTTGGAAGCAGAAAGCAACCTTTGACAGATAACTGAACTCACCTAGGTGAGATAACCCTTCTAGGTTATCTTGGACTTATCAGCTTGAGAATTGTAAGGAAATAAATTTATGTTCTTTATAAATTACCGCATCTATAGTACTTTGTTACAGCAGCAAAAAAGAACAAATTTAACAATAGAATAAAATTATATGTTCATATACCCACACTTATATACTTGCTTAACAAATAAATATTAAAGGATTATATCTTATACACAAAAGAATCCCAAGTAATAAATGAACAAGGAATGAAAGAAAGAGAAAAATCACAATTATAATAGCATAATAATGATTACTAGGGAAAAATTTCCTGATGAAAACTAAAATAAATGGCCAAAACTTTAAGGAGAAATAAGATTCCAAAGCCTCAAGGTGTCTACCTTGAAATAATGGTCAGTGATTCAAAATTACTTACTATATCTTCCTTAAATTCAGGCAAAGGGAATTCACTTGAGTAGAAGCCAGACTGATTGACTTATTTTCAAAGCACAAAAGGAAAATAATAATAGATAGACATCATGAACTTTCTCATAACTAAGTGATAAAAGGCTAGTCACTAAGAAGACATGTTAATATAATGTCCATCTGAGCCTGGTGTAGTGTTCCTTTCAACAATCCATGGGCTCAGGCTAATCACAAGAAAATATCACAAAATCCAAATAGAAGGGCATTCTACAACATATCTGACCTACAATCTTCAGAAGAACCAAGGTAAAGAAAAATGACAAGGTACCAACAAATTGTCATGGATTTGAGGTACCTAAGTAGACATACATAAATACAGTATGGTGGACCAGAATGGATCAATGAACAGATACAGACAAGTGTAGCAAGGTAACACTTGAATAACGTCTCTACCTCAGTCAGTTGTACTAGAGCACTCTTCAGCATCAAAACATCTACCATTGTTATGTGACATGGATATAAAAAACTAGTTTAGTCTCTTTTTTTGAGACAGCGTCTTTCTTTGTAGTTCAGGCTGGCCCTGAACTCAGCTTTCTACTCACATCACAGCAATCCTCCTGCCTCTGCCTCACGATTGCTGGGATTACAGGCATGAGCCACCACACCCGGCACTGTGGTATGTGGTACTGATTGCTGCTGGGGTGAGTCTCCACACCCAGTGTTGTATGTGGTTTCCGGGGATCAAACCTGGGCCCATGCGCTTGCAAGACAAGCGCCGGGGCCACTGAGCTAAATGCCAGGCCCAGTTTAGTCTTGAAAACTTTTCCCTCCAAATTTAACCATCAATATGCCTTCTTAAAGTGGTAGTTCTTCTTAGAGCTAGTGAAAACTGGTTGTTTTAATAAAATAATTTAAAATTGTATGGTAAATACTACTATTGGTAAATCTGGGTGAAAGGCACAGAGGAAATTCCTTTAACTTTCTTTACTATTTTTCTATAAGTCTAAATGGAGTTTAAAGTTAAAAATTTAAAAAGTTTTATTTGAAAAACTTTAACATCAGGTCATTAACTTGTAGTCTGAGTTGAATTTAGAAACAGGCAAAACAGTTTTCTTTATACAATTTGCTGTTTTGAAACAGAAGTTCCCTGATGATTAGTATTATAGCATAAATTACGGCACTTAGCTAAAAGTGTTCTTGCATTCAGATATGTATGATAAAAATTCAAATAAGGATTACCACATTTATATCAAGCTGCAGTACTGGAAATATGGCTACTTCGTGTTGCTGCACCCTTCAAGGATAATCAACTCTGCAGACTTTAGACCCTGTATGGGCCAGCTTTTACTTTCCTAAATATAAATCACAGGAAAATCTGTGATGGATATCAAAAACCAATTTAGCCTTGAAAGCTTTTCTCTCCAAAATTAACCACAAACATGCCTTCTTAAAGTGGTAGTTCTTAGTGCCAGTAAAAGCTGGCTGTTTTAATAAAACAATTTAAACTAGTATGGTAAAGGCTACAGTGCTCCTTGAATCCCATCCACGTGGAATATGAACCCAAGCAAAAGTTAATGCATTGCTGAATATTGCTGAAGAACATACAGTCTTCCAAAATACTTCAGAAAATTTGGGTTTCTTGAGCTAGTATTTAGTTCGGTGGTTCCAGTATCTGCTTTGTAAGTGCAAGGTCTCAAGTGTTATCCCTGGTACCCCCCCAAAAAAAGAAAAGAAAATTTGGGTTTCTTATACTAATTTTGTAATTTGGCCGGATGTGGTGGTACACATTTGTGATTTCAGCACTCAAGAAAATTCATTGTGAGTTTAGACCAGCCTGAACTTTATAGGAAGTCGAAGACCTGCCTTAGCTACATAGAGAGACCCTGTATAAAAAGAAAGAAAAAAAAATTATGCTGGTTTTCTTTCAGTTAGGGTTTATTTAATGCCCACATAGAAAACATTGGATGTGGCTCTAGTTTATGATCCTTTATTTGTTTTTGAGGCATGGTCTCACTATGTAGTTCAGGGTGGTGTTGAACTCACTGTATGTCCCAGACTGGCCTCCAGCTAGTCAACCCTCAGTCTCCAGAGTGCTGGGATAATAGGAATGTACCACCAGGCCTGGCTGTATGACCTTCTCTTTCTGATCATTTTGAAAAGTATAAGAAAACACGAAGAAAATTGCCAATTCAAGTTACATTTACAAAGAACAAAAGTACAAAATGAATTGTTTGAAATTTTTTAAAGCAGAATTTCTCACTGCCTTTGAGAAAATCACAAATTTTAGGCAAAGATAAGATTCAGTGTTTTCATGTCAGTTCTGATAAGTGGGTTGACTGAAGGAAGAAGTATAAGAGAAAGAAATTCCAGTGTACTAACTTTGAACTTCTTTATCTATTTACTGTGGCCTTCCTTGCCTTATCCAATTTTTTTGAGGGTAGAATTAATTCTAAAAACATAAGGATGCTGCCCAGTAGATATAGGCTCTTGTCCCAGATCTTGTGTTATTTTGCACAAAGGTGTGACTTAGTCTCACAATATTTCTATTCCAAATTTCTGGAATAGATATTGAGATTGATTCCCCCCTCCTTCCGGTCAGATGCTGAGCTCTAATGCAGTCAGGTGAGGGATAGAGAGGCAAAAGGCCAGGTCTGCATCATCTATGCACGTGTGATGGGTGAAATGTATCCTTCCATAATAGAGATGCTGAGAATAACAGACACATTCACAGAAGAACTCAGGACTCTAGATGCAGTAGCTCTCATCTTCCTCTACCTAGCTTTTTACTATTTTAAGAACATTTGTGATATATTTCTTAAGATTGTAAAATGTATATTTAAAAATTTATATTCCAATAACAACTTGGGAGAGTATGTACACTGACTGATATACCATTTTTTTTTTTTTTTTTTGAGACAGAATCTCGCTTTGTAGTTCAGGCTGGCCCTAAACTCAGCTTCAGACTCACATCACAGCAATCCTCCTGCCTCTGCCTTCCAAGTGCTGGGATTACAGGCATGAGCCACCACGCCTGACACCGTGGTATATGGTACTAATTGCTGCTGGGCATGAGTCTCCACACCCAGTATTGTATGTGGCTACTGGGGGATTGAACCTGGGTCCTTGCGCTTGCAAGAGAGGCACTGGAACCACTGAGCGAAATCCCCGGCCCCTCATATACCTATTGATTGCAAAAGGAATAGAGAGGAAAGAAAGAAAGAAAGAAAGAAAGAAAGAAAGAAAGAAAGAAAGAAAGAAAGAAAGAAAGAAAGAAAGAAAGAAATGAGGAAGAAAGAATAAAAAGAAGAAAGTGAATGAAAGAAGGAAAGCAAGGAAGAAAAGAAAGAAGAAGGAAGAAGAAAGAAAAGATTCAATAAATACAGTTAAAACAAAAAAATAAGGCTGTGGGCTCAGTGAAATGGCAATAGTTGAAAGTTGAGTTAATTATTTCACTTTATCTCATTTTTAAAATCATTCCATGAATGAGAACAGAATGTCAATCAATTCCTGATAGTGAAAGCCTTTTACTTTGCCAGCCTTACCTATTTCCAGGCAAATGTGGCTGTTGATTGTTAATTCAATGTCAGACAGACAACTTTTCCATACATATAGATTGTTCTTGGTTAAATTCAACCTATGAGTAAGTTAAATATTAGGTTTTCATAAAATTTAAGTTGAGATTATAGTGTAAAACACAAAAACATCATTTTGTATAGAAAAAATAGGATTGTGTTATATTTGTGACTTTGGTTAAATTTTTCTAAAAATTTTGAAGTATTTAAATACTATAGTTAATTCATGTTCTCCATTTGTGTTAATATACTTCATTATAAATATATTTATGGAAATAAATTTTAGAAAGTTATTTAAAATAATTTAGTTGTATTTCTTTGACTCAATTCTTGAAATTGTTTCTGATTGGCAAATGCTCTTTTTCTACCACAGAAATGAGAAAGATCATACCTACTGAGATTTAGAAATCTAGAGCAGTATATCTTACAATCCATCTGATTAAGCCTAGTCTATTCTAATGTTTACTTAGGTTTAATTTTGCTTTATATGGAGTAACATCAGAGATTTTAGAGTTTTATTCATTCATTCAACAAAGATTTACTGAACAATTACTTTGTGCCATCATTCCACTTTTGACCCCCAAACACAATAGTTATGTTGGTGGTGGCTGACTTCACCTATCTTTCTACCTCTTTTTTGTTATGGATTCTATTTTCAGGCTATCAGTGCTGACTTCTAGTGGATCTTTCTCTGTGGCACAGCCATCCTCAGCTCCAGTTTCTTCATTGTATAAATCTAGTACTCTGTAACTATCCTTCTCAGTCCCAAATTGGGTGATGCATGTATTTTTTCACAGTGAAATGTCAGAGATATAACATTTTCTCTAATAAGGTCCTTTAAACTTTGCATACATCTACTAGGACTAAAAAATGCATTTTACATCATGACCTCATAAGTATTTTTCTATATCTGAAATTCATCGTATGAAACCATTCTTGCCCTTAAAATACAAGTAAAAACAACAAAGTAAATTGTGAATATGATTTATTAATAATAGACTGTAATATTGTATTCACTTTTACTTCCTTAAAGTAATTTACTTAGTTTACCTCAAGACCTATTAAACTGTTGACTATAGTGAAATAGTTTTTGGCATAAAAGAGGCTTTTATTCATATCTTAAATTATCAAAAAGAGGCATGCTGTTCCATATCATTCATCTGTTTTTGTCTGCAAGTCTACCTTGCTATAAGAGCAGAATTATTTGGAAAAAAGGGAAAGACTAGGGGAAGGTAGCTCGCAACTTTAAGGTGTACCCACATTTTCTTTGTACCATGTATATTCCACAGGATTCTTGGGAAAGACTTCACTAAGCAATAAAATGGTGAGAAATTCATCTCTATATCCACATTTGCAAAAGCAATGAATACAAAATTTTGCCTCTAGATATAGCTCTGGTCTTCCCCCTTTCTCCTGTCAAATAAGTGGATGATTATTTAGTGAGTATCTCCTATGGTGTTGTGAAGTTAATTTTAAATAGGCATCACAACACACAAAGTTATTTTTTTCCATGCTCAAGAAGGTTGGATACATCTAATGTGATCAGACTCCTTACCATGTAATGAATATGGGAATTAGATAATTGCACGACAGTAGAAGGTTAAAATTAACTCCAAGAATTTAAATAAATAAAGCCAAAGAACATGGGTAACTGTACATCTGAGGATGTAAGGATGTGGTAATAGTTTATGCAGAGAACACTTTTAACCCCAAAATTCTTTTTTTTTTTTTAAGGTTTTTTGAGACAGAGTCTCGCTTTGTAGTTCAGGCTGGCCCTGAGCTCAGCCTCAAACTCACATCACAGCAATCCTCCTGCCTCTGCCTCCCAAGTGCTGGGATTACAGGCATGAGCCACCACGCCCAGCACTGTGGTATGTGGTACTGGTTGCTGCTGGGCGTGAGTCTACACACCCAGTATTGTTATGTGGTTACCAGGGATCGAACCCGGGTCCTTGTGCTTGCAAGACAGCCGCTGGAACCATTGAGCTAAATCCCCAGCCCCCAACCCCAAAATTCTTAATATTAGTTTTTATAGTTGAATATCACTATGAATAGCTTTAACCATAATTACTTGAGAAACATCCTAAACTTAATGGAAGATACTTACTGTTTTTAGAAATCTTAGTCAGTCCTATATCTGAATTGTTTTAGGAAACTGTCTCTTAAGTCAGGGTGTAAATAGGGATACAGCAAGGTATTTCATGGCTCTGTTAGATTTTCAATTTTCAATACACCACAGCAATTAGATAACCTGTTTAATCATGTAGAAAGTACACAAGAATTATTTTAGGTACTTGTTATCTGTTAAACTTCTGATCTTCTTCATTTACTACTATTTTGGTTTGAGCATATGGCCTCCTCTGGTTGTGGTTGTGTAGGTGGAAGACTAAGCCTGGCTTTACCATTGATAAGTAACTTTTCTAGGAAAGGGTTTAAATCTGCTACTTTCTTCACAATTATCTGTAGCCCTTAATACTCTATTCATAAATACATATGCTCAATAAATGTTGATGTGCTGGGGCCGGGGAGTTAGCTCAGTGGTTCCGGCGCCTGT
>PVIR01009856.1:0-51745 GCA_004026965.1 Petromus typicus | reverse complement strand
GAGGGAGGGAGAGGAGATGTTAAGAGCCTTTGCAGGTTGATTTCAGTAAATTTTGCTTCTTCATCTCCTTGTTCAAACGCTATGGCAGATCACAGTCTAGGCCATCGCTGACCTTCTTGCTATATATAGCTCTATATAGTCTTCAGTTTTATAATATAAGAAAAGAGAAGGGAGAGTTTGCCATAAGCATTTTAATGGCATATCCGTGAACTTGTGAGATATGGCAGCACTCGGTTTAAGAGAGTTACGTGACTAGTATGAAGTATATTTGATTGGCGTGATGGGGATGGAGAAGAGAGTCAGGAAAATGGACACCTGTCACTCAAGTTGTTGATTACAAGAACAGCCTGTTAATCAACAAAGACCCAAAGGAGTGCTTCAATGGAAGTGCTAGGTGGGTTTTAGGTGAGCATGGGTCTGTGTGACTACAGGTGGAGAACCGGAAAGAGAAATGTAAGGAGAAGGGGCAGAAGAAGGTGAAAAGTTACCCAGTATATAACAACTTACAGACCAAGGTCAATATTGGAAGTGATATTCCAAGTTTAACAGGAAGCAAGTGAAGGTTTTAGGTGTTGCACATGGAGTAAAAGTCTTGGGTTATCTTTTAATAGAATCATTTTTGACTCTTGTGTGATAGATAATGAATGAGGTAATGGATGTAAAGCTTGAGAGATGGGAAATGAGGGAGGCCAATTAGGAGACATTTGTACTAGCCTGGGTATGAAAGGATAGTGATAATTTTATGCGATTGGAGGAATGGAACTGAGCAAAATAAACACAAGAGAATGGCATTTTGGAGGTAGAATTTAAAGGTTTGATAGTGAAATAGTAACAGTTTTTCATATCTGTGATTCCAGTGAGTAGAGAATAAGAAAAGTTGATAGAGAAATTCAATAAACTCTAGTTATCTGTTTTAAAGGTGATAATATTTAAAATATATCTGGAGTTTCAACTTTGTGTTAGAATATGATTAATCAATTGCGCCTTCATTAAATATTTATTTATTAGCACAAGTTTGTGCCAGGAATTTTACTGAGTACTGCACTGAAGACATAAAAATGAATATGATATGGTCCTGGCTTAAGAAGCCATAATTATTCTGTAGGAGATAGACAAGTAAACAATTATGTGGAAGCAAATTTTATTCATGAATATTTATGAAAGAATCCAAACAAATTATTAGCAAAACAAATCCATTGATGTATGAAGATGATAGCATGAGATGCCCTAGTTTGTTTTGTCCTAGGAAGCACAGGGCAGTTCACATAAGATAATACATAGCATATTAAAGGAGAAAACGTATAATAAACTCAATAGAAGCTTTAATAGATCATAATAAACTACAACACTCTTTCATGATAAAATCTCTTAATTAAAGCAGAAAACTCCTTTCAATTGCTAAGAAATATCTATCAAAACTTGCTGCATGTAATCCTTTGAAAGAAAGACATTTATAAGCATTTCCTTTAGAATGAGAAAAGGTAAAAAGATGCTCACTGGCTTATTTTCTTCAGTACAATAGTGGACACTGTAATTGGGACAGGAGGATAAAAAATTATCCATGAGAATACGAAAAGGAAAATCAAAACAAGACTTCAATTTCATACTATTCTATATCCGATGCACTAAATGTTCTGAAGTTAAAATAATGCCAGTAATTTAATACAAAGAAATCTTTTCTGTCCATCATGTAGCACCGGATTTGGTAGGTCAAGGTCTGTTCAAGGTGTGATACTCAACCACATGTATAAATTAGCCCAATGTGTCAGAGCTAACGGATTCTATTACACTGTTGCAGCCAGCACCTGCGACACATTTGCTCTGTGCTCCTTGTTCTGATTTTCACAGGACACCACAGAGATGGTCAATAATACCTCACATCCAGTGGGCCTTATTAGACAAAACAGCCCTGACCTGAGAGAAATTGAAAACTTCATTACAAAAAATAAAGATATGAACTTTAGGGAAAGTCATCGTCATGGGAGGGAGACTATGGATTATTTCATGAACTTCCTGTGTTTACCATAATTTTCAAATCAGTATCACATAAAGCTTATAGGGAAGCTTATTAACTTTAAATATTGATATAGAAAACAAAGGCCCAAGAAGAACAAAGATATAGCTGAAGATATAGATTAAATTGTGCTATTTTCTGTCAGGCATCACTATATGTTACTATCTATCAATACCTAAATATTAGTCATGAAGTATTAGCACCAACCAGAAAAAACAGAAAGCCAGAAATACCTCTGAGTGTGTAGAAATATGATTTATAAGGGATATAACTGCAGGATGAACATTCTGTTTCTTCAGTGGCTTTCCAAAATTAACCAAGGATATAGAAAAATGACATGTTCCAAGAAAAATTTTAAAAATGAACAATTTTTTAAGATTTAATAAAGATTCAAATGCAGAAAGAAATTAAGACAAATATTAAAATACTGAAGAATAACTTTATGACTTCAAGGAGAGAAAAAATTTATTAATCACAAATAATGCTAATAAAATAAACAGCTGATAAAATAAATGAACTGTAGCTATGTGTCATAGATTAAAGGCGTGGTATATCAATAATTTAAAATGCAATAACTGAGATAGATAATCAAATCTAAAAACTCAGAGGAGAAGAAATCGAGAAGAAAAATATTTCTCTGTGTATCTTTGGGGCTGGATGGTTATGAAATAAGCTACAAGCAGTAGGTGTGAAGTTTCAATAGATTAGTAATAGTCTAGTTTATAAATGAGGTGGTAGATTATAAGGCAGTCATTTGTTATTTTATTGTTTTAATTTCATAACCTGTATTCATGTTTACACATTAAATACGTAACATGAGAAGGAAATGTTGTCACAGTCCTACTGTGGGCTTGAGGGCATGAAATAATATTTTAATAAAAGAGATACAACTTGAGACATTGCAAGGTAAGTCGAATTTTGTCAAAGCTAAAAAAATGTCATAAAATCTTCAGAGAAAAAGAGGATTTCATAGGAACAAGACATTGAAACTAACATGGACTGTGCAGGCACCAAGGCTTGCAGGGCAGCTGTGGTATACAATAAGAATTAGGAATGCAATCCTGACAAAACCACGGAAGTCAGATTTCTGGCCAACCTATTAGTACTAAAGAATTTAGATTTGCTTGCCAAGGCATTGAAGCACTAATTTAAATGAAGTGTACTATTAAGTTCTAGCACAGAAGAAAATCTAGGAAAATAACAGCAGTAGTTAATTTTGTGCCTAAAATTAGACTGATCTACCAGATGCCCAGATGTCTGGCCAGATGTAATTTTGAGTGCCCCGTGGGAATCTTTTTGAATGAGATTAACATCTATATTAAGCAAAGAAAAGTGTAAGTGGGTCACTTGCAATTGCTTAAACTCTGGATGGGATCAAAAGGTTGCCTATTCCCTGAATGAGAGTGAATTTCCTTGGCCTGATTCTCTGTGAGCTGGGACATGAATTTTTTTTTCTTACTTTTGTACCCAGAAAAACTATCTTCCTGATTTGAGAATGTGGAAGCCTTCAGACTGGCCCCAAGCCCTGGTCTCTCACACGCCCTCTGCTGGAAGTGAACTGTGTGACCACAACAGGTCTCACTTCCTCCTGCTGGCTTACTCATCGGCAGATCTTGGGACTTCTCTTTCTTACCAATGATATGAGACAGTTCCTTACAATAAGTTTCTATCTATTCACGCCTGACTGGTTCTGTTTCTCAGAAGAACTCTAAGTTATTTCTTCACCAAAATGATCTGTGTGGTGATAACGGACAACTAACACAAAGTGAAGAATTACTGCATTATACTTGGGCGAGAAGGGAGGATCCGGAAGTTTAACCCAGATTCAGTGTTTATTCCTGTCTTAGGAAAGACAACTCAGAGGGCGAGAGGCTGCGTAACGGATTTTGAAAAACCAAAAGAAGACAATTGGATGTTCAGTGTCCACTGAGAGTGAAGAAATCTTTGCTTTAGGATAAAAATTAAAGAACTACAATTGAGAAGGAAAAGCGAATCAGAATTGGTTTTCCAGGCCTGTAGCTCATACTTAAATATGTAAATATATGGAATTAAATAAATGTGGTACCGACGGGTATTTGGCACAAGCACACAAAATAAAGTATAAAAAGGCATGATGTTATTCCAAACATCAATATGTTTCTTATAAACATTTGAAAATGGATGATATATTCGTACACAAATTTCCAGAAACCTGTACAAAGAAAAAGAGAAGCATTTGAAAAAATAGAATAGAAGAAAAGGAATGGAAACAGTTTTCAGAATGGACTGCCAATAGAAGAGAATTGATGACTGAAGAAGTTCTACAGAGAGAAGTAATGTTGAGTATCTTAAATATGTTTCAAATTACTAGATTTTCTGTGCTCACTATTATAAAAGACAAGAGGGAGAGAATTTAGGCAGAAAGCTAGAAAATATAAAGATAAAAATAGAATTACTAGACTTGAACAATTCAGTAATAAAATAATCAAGGGGATTTAATAAAAGATTAGAGGGAAAATGAAGAAAGAATACGTCAAAAGCAATATCCAAATGACTTTGTTGCCTAGAATTGCTTTTTCTATTTTAGATCTCTTCTGTTTCCAAATGATTTTTTGAATTATTCTTTCTGGTTCTGTGAAATATGCTGCTAGGATTTCAATCAAGATTGCATTAAACCTATATAACAATTCGGGGAGTATGACCATATCGACAATATTGGTTGTTCTTATCTAGAACAAGAGATGTCTTTCTATTTTCTGATATCCTCTTTGATTTCCTCTTTTTAGAGTCTGAAAACTACTCTGTAGAGTAGGCCTTTCACCTCCTTTGTTAGATTAATTCTTAGGTCTTTCTTTCTTTATTTCTTTCTTTCTTTTTTGGATGCTATTGTCAAAGGAATTGTTTTCCCAGTTTCTCTCTCAGTGAATCTATTGTTATACATAGGAAAGCTTTTGATTTTGAATATTTACTTCATATGCAGCTACTTCACTGAATCTGGCAGCTGTCCAGTAGTCTTTTGGATGAGTCTTTTTGGGTCCTCTACAGTTTCTTGTCCACTTTTAGTGGGATTGTACTCCGGTACAGTCACTGTGGAAATAAGTGTGGAGATTCTGAAAAATAAAACTGAAAACTAGATTAAGTTGGGGTTTTTTTCCCCATAAAATAGAGTATTACTCAGCCATGAAGAATGATAAACTAGAGACATTTGTAGCTAAATAGATATGTTGGTGAAATAAAGAGGACACAGATGTATAATCACTGTATCTTTTCTCTAAGGTGAGAAACTGAAGGTGTAAATGAATGCCAAAATGAATGATAGGTATTATGAAATAGGAAGATGTTCAAAGGGAAGCTGGGAGGAGGAAGGAAAGAAGGTTAAAACAAAAGTTTGAGGGTAAACAGAACAAAATGGAAACAAAACTAATGTGTGTATATGGAGGGTGAGAGGGGTTGAAGGAGGGCAGGGAATGGAATAAAATGAGAATCAAGATATATCATGTACTGATCCAATTCTTATGATCATGCTGTATTCTAAAATGTACCAATAAAATCAATGTATTGATATATTCATAATCATGTTTATAGCAGCACAATTAATGATAGTGCAATCTTGGAAACAGCTTATATACCCATCAACAGATGAATGGATTAAAAGTTGTATTTATACACAGTGGAGTACTATTCTGCTATAAGGAAGGATAAACTTGAGTCATTTGTTGGAAAATAGATGCATCTTGAGACCACAATGTTAAGTGAAGTGATTCAGCCACACAAGCTTAAATATTGAATTGTTTCTCTTGTATGCAGAACTCAATATACATACATACATGTACATATGTCAATGACAGATAATACAGAAGATAGAGGCAGAGAGACACACAGAGATAAATTGTGATCCTAATACAGAACCATATATCTAAAAGTGCAACATGACTTAGTATATTGTCTTATATGTTTTATATATTCTTTGATCTATTATTCTTGTTTTCATTATGTATATACAATTAACTTCATAAGATCACATGAAATAAATAAATGAATTGGATGCTGGAAAAACGTAAGGGAGTGGAGAGAAGGGACCAAAAAATAATTAAAATGTGTTGTAGACCTGTACCACTTCCCTAGAGTGAATGTAATCACTGTGCACTGGAAACGTGTACAATAAAAAGTCTAAAGAACAAGAGAAGGGGTAACTGGTGTAATAAGAACACAGCAGCTGAAAAAAGCACATATTCACCCAGCTTCTGAAAGTCGGGAATTTAGAAGTTCTCCGATGGCCCTGATTTCCAGTTCCCTTGGGAATTCACAGCTAATACACACATGGATTTCTGCTGTGTAAGATAATGTGGTCCTCACATAGCTTGACCAGGTCAGGAAAGTCTACTTCCAAGCTGACCTGCTCTGCACAGCCTTGACAGGGAGCTCAGCTCCTCAGCTCATGGGTCTCTCTATATGATGTTTGAGTTTCTTGACAATATAAGCACAAATATTCCACCTGAAGAAGGGAGCCATCAGAATGCACAAAGCAGAAACCAAGGAGCCTTTTGGAACCTGTTTCAGAATTTATAAAATACTATTTTTGCTTCTTTCTTTTCATTAGAAGATGAATCCTCCTTTATAGCCTGGGAGAAGAGAGAATTATGTTTCACCCATTGATAGAAGTATGTCTTTGCATTTTTGATAGCCCAGTGCCTGAACTGCCTGACTCACCAGAGTGGAGGTTCAGAGGATTTTGCTCAATTACTTTTTATCTACATTTGTGCAGATTGGAACCCTTCAAACTAATGGAGGTTGCTGTACTTCAAATAAGTCCTGTGTCTGAAGAACAGACCGGGGCATATTGAGATGATATTTTTCCCTTTGGTGTTTTCCGTCACATACAGTGATTGTCCACCAATGAAAGGTAAAGCTGAGATTTTGGGAAGAAAGATGCTGATTCTGAACTACTGGCCACAGAGAGAACCCCCAAATTTCATCATTGACTCCAGTTCAAAGTGCCAGCAAAAGGAGTCTGGTGATGTCAGAAATTAGTTACCACTTTCCCTTTCTGATAGGGGAAATAAGGGACAGTATCTACCCGAGACATGAATTCTTCCTTAATGAACAATAAAATTTTCATTCAAATGAATGATAATGAATGTCAGAGTTGAGAAGATTGGACTCTGTTGTATACTCTATTTTTTTTTTTTTTAGATCTCTATTTCATCTTGTTTGGTCCCAACTTTGTCTACTGTATTAATAAGCTACCAGCCAGTTAGTTATAGATGCCAGTTAGTTAAACCAGTGGCAAGAGCCAATGAAAAATCACAATGTATCAAGAGTGAAGTTTATGTGTCTCATTGTATATCACTCTCTTCCCTTGAGTAGGCAGCGGTTGATCTTCTCTAGCAAAGGCCATAGTCACTATAACCATTGCTTTCTCCCTGGATAAGGAGGTTGGCTATTCCCACTGGGTGATTAATTCCATCAGGGAATGTTGAATTTCAAATACGATGACATTCTTGCATTTGGTTTTGAACCTCAGATGTGCTATAAGATCAGCCATCAAAGATATGAGTGCCATTAGCCTGATTATGATAATTAAAGCTGTGGCGAATTATGGGAAGTACTCATAGAAAGTGTACAAAGTGAGCAGAAGATATTGGAACTTGGAGAACTGGGACTTTTTAAGGAGTAGTCTTTGAAAGAGGATTTGAAAAAAAGATTTAGCAAATATCTTACGGATGAAATAAGAACAAGTGTCAAAATAGATGTAAAGAAGATCATTTCTAGAATGAGACAATGGTCAAGTTGATAACATGATGAGAGCTTAAGTAAAATAAAAATTCTAAGGTATTCAGTGGGTTCAACTGTGAAGAACATTACTGAATTTGCAAGAACAAGTTCAGTGAAATAGCACATAATATATAGTCCAGGGCTTTCGGGCCACAGGTAAACAAGTGGCAAAGAAGACGACAAGAGGAAAGTTTATTTTATGAATCTCAACTATTAAAGGAAAAGGAAAAATCAAAACTGAAGATTTAAAGTACATACAGTTGTGTGGATAGAAGTGAGAAATACATAATATATTTAAAAGATTATGGAAAAGAGAAATAAAGAAAATTCCTGAGATGCAAAAGATGGAGGTGCTAACTCTCTTTTCTACTCTCTGCTTCAGAAAATATACATCTTAGACTGACTGACTGCATGTAATAAGTGGCATTTGGGTCCTTTGTAGGCCACCAGTTTCCATTTTGCTTTGCAACACCCTTCCCAATTTTTTACTGTCCCCTTAGCATCTAAACCATCATTCTTCCTTAATGATTCTGTGCTAGATCCATTTAGTCATGTGCTTGTTACCTTTAAATGTGGGACACAGTCATTTTAAAATCCACGGTAAGCCAGGGAAACCAACAGAAGAGATTCTGTCACAACGGTAAAAACGATGTTTCCATCTATCACCGGATCTCTAATGTACTGTCAGTCAGCCAAGCATTCAAAAGAATCACACGGCGGGATCCCCTAGTGTCAAAGAGGAGAATTATTCTGAAACCTGTGAAGGCAGTAAGAATACTTTAATCAAGAGTATAGTGAAAGGGGTCAACTCTACTGTGACAGGGAAGAAAGACTGAGCTCGATTCCAAGTAGGCAAAGACAGCTCAGGATTTAAACACAAAGAACCCAGGGAGGAAAGCAGGGGATGGAAAATTATTAAGAGAAGCTCCTAAGAGTAAGAAGATGTTCGTGAACCTCACCTGCTAGAATTTGGCTGAAGATAGAATTTTGCTAGTATCACAGGGGGTTCTCGCTAAACTAACTCAAAGTATCATTTTCTTAAGATGAACAAGGAGCAAGGCCAGGGAAAAAAGGCATAAAGGAGCTTGATATCATGACCACAGAGGGAGTCTTTGTCAGCAATAGTGGTGTGATAGACTAGTTGCAGTTAACTGAATCGCTTTTAAAAATCAAATATCTTTGAGCTGTCAACTACAAGGTCCTGAGTTAAATTCCTGGTACCACCCCAAATAAAAAGGTATCTTTGTACTACCAGATAGTTTAAGACTGTGCAATGTACAATTCTTTTGTTGTGTTGAAAACTATAGTGTTATGCTAGAAATAGTTCATTCTTCTAAAAGGAACAGAAATAAAACATACAAATTTTAGAAATGAATATGATACCTTTATTTACTTATTTAAAAAGAATGATGTGAAAAATCATTAAAGCTACACTGTCTCTCAAAATATACTTTCTTTCACATACAAACTATAGAAACAAACCATTTGTACATGATCCTGTATTGGAAAATATTTAGTCAAAGCTATAGCTTTTATTACCTACTATTTACTCTTGCATAAAATATAACACAACTTAGGCAAAAGTAAACTAAATAAGCCACAAAGGAAATTAAAAAAAAAACTTTCCTCAATTTAAATCCATTTTTCTGATCTCAGAATGCTATTTCTTCTTCAAATATTACTTTTAATATAGGATATGCAAATGAGCTTTTTCAATAATTTCATATTTAGTATGCATATACTACTGCACAGAATCAGTTAGAAAGAAGGCTTGCAAACAAAAGCAGCATTAATATACCAATAAAGAAAAAAAAGCAGCAATAAAACAAAGTCCTTGTTATTTTTCTGTTAGACTAACTTGAAAATGCATTTTTAAAACTACCTTTTTATGTTTTAATTAAAACATAAAAACTATATAGTTTTAAGTTTAGTGTGTAATATTCTCAAATATCCCTATACTATGCAATGCTTATGTGAACCAAAATACATCTAATAACTTATATACTCAATTGTCAAATGTCATTAGGACAAAAAGAATGTGATGTTCTGAAACTTCCTAAAGTAGAGACTTCGTAATTGTTCTCAAGCATTTTTGTATGATTTTCAGTAATTACTTTCAAATGGGAAGATAATAACCAAATTAGCCTTTCCAACTCTAAGTATGAAAGTAATTATTCATTAAACTCAGGTTACCCAGGACATCTATGAGTTCTTTTCTACTTACACTTAATCCACTCAATATGTGTTTATTGCAAGCAAAACGGTGAATATAGAGAGACACTGTACTGAGAACTTCACAAAAATCTGTCAACTTTTTATATTTTCCAATTTAAAGGGAAATCCCCTCTGGTACTTTCATTTCTTTTTCATCATGGAGATTGCATTGCATTTCACAGAATTAAACCAGATGGCTGGTAAAAGGAATTTGTCACCGTGTTTAACTAGTGCATTTCATAGAAGTCTTTCAATTTGTATATGGAAATTTTATGAAGTGTTTCTCCTCCAGACACTTATGTACATCAGTCCCAGCCCTAAGGCTCAACATTTGAAAAAAGGCCAGACGTATAGAATACCAGGTTGCAAGAGATAAAGAGCATGAAGTGAAGCAATAGCACTAATCTATGCTCATGCCTTCGACAGACACTAACCACACTGACTCATTATGATCATGATTATGGATAGAGGTAGTTAGAGAAGGTAGGCTGAGAGAGGATTTAAAAATTATAATTTCACCTGAATAGCTAGCTTGAAGTCTCTTTAACCTTTACTGTCCCTGCTCTATGATGTAAATTGATAATTGATGTAGTTAACCTCTTCAGTCAGTTGCATAGAGTTGGCCTTTTCCCTCTATTGTTAACTACTGACTTTTTCATCCTTCCACTTTCCTTGTAGTCTCCTTTGAAATTAATATTTATAGCTCTGATGGTCCACAAGTGTTCTGATGAAAGTCAGTTATTTTCAACCTTCCTTTTATTGCTGGGTAGAGAATTAGAGGCTGAGGAGTTGATCCGGTTATGGTTTACACGGCAAGGATTTTCTATTCGTGTATTTTCTTTGAGAATGCAGTCTGAGAGAGACATTAATAATGAAATACCTTGTCTATTTCATATGTGAAGATGATACTGTGACCTGCATTGCCATTCTAGTTTTTGATGTGACTGACAATGCAGTCTTTTTGCACAGGTACTTCCATGCTGTTAGAATGTTAAAGAGATAGAGCCCTTTGGTCTGCAGCTGCTGATACAATTCACTAAGCCTGATGCAATTTAGAACTGTTTCCATTTACTTTTTCAAAAATTAATTTAAGCATAGACTGGCTTTGAGAATGGGCAAAAGTCAGTGTACATATGCTAATGTTGGACGAGCTTCCAGTAAATAACTAGATCTGACTCAAACTAAATTACAATAAATACATTATCGTGTCGCTGAGAATCCACAAAGAATGCTGTTACTTTATATTTGAAAAACCTATAGAATCATGAAGATGATACAGATTGAATTCTAGAATCTCATAACTAATATTTTCCATGTTGATGTTAAGAAGATAGAAGGTGATTGATCTATTTGCTATGATGATTGACATAAAAATTGCGGAGGGGGAATATTTCAAGTGGCCTGTTTGGTATCATGTGAATGACAACTCCACCAAAACAGTGGAATTGAAAAGATGGAAATCAGGATTAAGTGATACAGAAAGAAAATAGAAGGAAGTCTGTGGGTTGTTGGTCCTATTATTGTAAAGTCGCTACAGATATATTTGAATGATGTGATCAATTATGAAAGATTTCTTTTAACACTTTCAAAGGATGTATCAAAACAGAGCTGTCATTGAGGATGATCCATGCAAAATTATACTAAACGTGGAGTGGAAACGCCACCCTATTTGAGTAAGGGCAGGCAGCCGCAGAAGGACCTGGATGAAGAACATTCCTCTGAGGAGGAGGAAGACCGGGAGCGAAATTAGCAGTGAGGAGATAACAATCCATTGTGAAGAACTGGAAGGAGGGCCAGGACTTCTCTGAGAAGCACTGCACCAGCTGAACTGTAACGAACAAGGTGCTGAATCTGATGAACAATAATGTGGCCTTTCATTTCTAGAGGACTATGTAGTACAGGAAAGAATCAGTGACACCAGATGGAGTTTTCATCAAAACTGGCCCTGCAGCTGAGAGACCAAGAAGCGAAGAAATCCCGAAGATCTCCACGATGCCCTCACGGAAGAGAACCTTCCCTCCCAACCATGACCTCCTCCCCACCCACCTTCCTATCTTTCACGCCAGAGGTCACCCCAAGCCAGGTGACTGGTCGCTTTTCCTAGTATATATGGCACTTTGTTTCATATTTCTGTGGTTAAAAAATGCAGATAGTTGGGTTAGGGCTTTAGCTCAGTAGTGCCGCTGTTTGCTTCGCAAGGGTAAAGTCGTGAGTTCGATCGCTGCAAATAAACAAACAAAAACAAACAAAAAATAAACAAAGAAACAAACAAAAAGTACATGTGGTTTAGAACAAATTAACCAATTTACATTGAACCTTACGGGGAAATCTGATTTGATTTAAAAACAGTTTGGTTCACTACTAGAAATATAGAATGAATTAAATATGTAGATGAAGATTCTACTGTATTAAGTGGCAGGCATGTATGTGTGTTTGTGTGTAGGATACTGGGGATTGGACACTGAGCTACTTGCCCAGGCCTTCTTTACTTTTTATTGAGAGATAAGTCTTGCTAAATCACTTAGTTGCCCAATCTAGGCTCGAACTTGTGATCTTCCTGCCTTATCCTCCCTGATAAACTTCTTTGCAGTTTGATGTTACTCATTTAGAGTTAGAAAATTCAACACAAAAGGAGTTTGTACCATTGGAATCACGTAATTACAGCTCAAAAATCTTTCTATTGTAACCCATCCTGTTTTTTTAAATCAGAGTTTATTTGGTGTTGTGTGACTAAACTGAAAATAGTTTTATATACAATAATGACTAGAAGGTTTTTAATAAGTATTATAATATGAATAACCACAAAAATTAAGTTTATTTACTGTTGAAAATTTGCCAGTAATTGTATTAAGGGCTTTGAAGAATTACCTTATTCGATTTTCATAGCGACAACGTAAATTAGATGTTTTCAAGATGAACACTAGTAACATTTTGGGCCAGATAACTGTCAGTTGTGTGGAACTAAGAAAGCTATTTGGTATATTAGGATATCTAGCAATATCTATGACCTGTACCTACTATATGTCAGTACAATATCCTCCAGGTTTGGAAGCCAAAACTGTGTCTTAAATTACCAACTATTTCAGCTAAAAACCACTGGATTCCATCTGCAATTTTCTTCATAAAAAGGCTACTTCATTAATTATTTTATTTTATTTTATTTTATTTTATTTTTTGCTAGAATGCAGTGCATCATATTGCTGGCAGTGACCAAAACTATGGAAATGAGTCAGGAAACTATATTTTTCCAAACTTTATTGTGTAGGATGAGATGTTAAGATGCCTTATTTACACTTTCAGTTTCTCCGACTAGAGAAATGATATGCTATTTACACATCTGTGTCCTATTTATTTCACTTATGAGAATAGCCTTAAGGTATGTCCAGGATGTATAATAGATATTGTGAAATAGGAAGAAAATGTTCAAAAGGAAAAGCAAGAGGGGGGAGAGGAAAGTAAAGAAGGGAAAGAAAAAATGTGATGGTAAAAACAAAAATGGAAAGAAAGCTTATGTATGTAGGAGTTTGGGGTGATATGGAGGGCAAGGGAAAGGAGAAAAATGAGAATCAAGATGTTCACATACATGGACCAAGTTCTCAGTGTCAAATGTGATCTTAATATATATCTAAAATGTATTCATTAACTCAATGAGTGAACTAAAAAGATGGTAAGGTAAATATATTAAAGTAGAAAATTTATTAGGACAGAGCAATTTGTCTAACAAAAGAGTTTTGTGTTGGAGAACAAATGAAAGTTGTGAGCATAAGGATAGATAAGTAGGTTGTTTTATCACAAAGATCGCTGTGTTTTGAAATCAGCAAACTATGTCTATTTATAAATATTTCAGTGTTGACCTAAATGGTTTTATTTCACAGACCTTCATTTTAGTTCTTATCTAGCCTAAGCTCAAAGATAGACCATTATCATGTGGTTAAAAAATTTTAATAATCTGTTATTACTATGTTCTCTCATCCCCCCTCCAAATTTGTTAGGGTGATACTGCTCAACAATATTTTGATCAATATACCTGCTAGGGAATAAATGTTTATTATATCTTCCAAAAATTCAAATATTGAAGTCTGTACCCCAAATATAATAATTTTTGAGGGTGACATATTTGTCAGGCTATTGGATAAGGGAACAGGGTAAAAGGAAACCATCTATAATTCTAAAGGCATATCCTCACAAATAAGCAGATCTGCCAACAACTGGAATTACAAACGTATAGAGTGATGAAAAAATAAACTTTTGTCACCTAAGTCACTCAGTTCATAGGATTTTGCTGTAGCAATCTGAGCTAGCTATGTAACATGGGCTCTTGAAGATAGGATTATTAATAGTTTTCTGAGTACTTTCTGTTAGGAGAATAGCCTGAACAAAATAATCCAAGATAGTATTTAGTCATCAATCTGTTTCCTCATAGGGGAAAATTATGGACTGATAAGCCTGATTCCTCATTTGCTTTCTCACATTCATAATAATATTAATGATACCAGAAAATCCCACAAATTAAATGTACTATTTACATAGTAGATAATTTATTTTACCTTTAAAGAACAATACTATACTCAAGACTTTTTTGTGACATGAGATTTCCAGTCTTACATTTCAAAGACAGGGAAATTTATGATCTAAAAATCATACATCAAGTTCTTTACAGCATTAAAAAGAAAGACAAAAGAAGTTGGCACCAAATTTCCAGTGAGTACCTGTGGTTCTGTTGTAAGTCAAGATCATAATTTTCTTTCTGTAATAAAGTCTGTTTATTTTTGTGAAAAGGGAAAGTTAATGGGCCAAACTAGACTCTAAATGAAAGAAAAAAATGATTTCAGTGAACTTATCAATGTAAGGAGAAAACAAAGTAAGATCTTCCTCGAACTGTTTAGTCACTGAGCCTATGTAGGGCAAAGGAAGGAACAGTTTAAGAAGGCAGAAATTTTGAGGGACTCAATGTTGTGAATGAGGTATGAACACAAAGCAAAGTTTTTATGAGATGGCTTTTCCTTGGAGTAGCTGCAGCATTCATCATAACTTTTTAATCATCCATCCTAAAGATACAAAAGAAGACTTTTAAAGCTGGTTGGATGGCAGGGATGATGGGATAAAAGTGTTCAAAGCAAGGAAGTGGAGCGTGGAGTAGTTGGCTGTAATCCCAGCACTCAGGAGGCTGAGACAGGAGCATTCTATCTCAAAAACAAAAAACAAAACAAAACAAAAATCAAATAAAGAGTGAGTAGTCTTTTAGAGATTAGTTTAATGTGCCTTTTATGCTATAAACCTTTTAATGCAGACATTTATCATACTTTTTATAATTCATTATACAACATGTCAGTTTCTAAGGATCCATTCTAGTATCTTTTCTTACAAAATTATAGTTATAAAATATGTAATGTGTAAACAATTAAAACATAGTTTCAGTGGGGACGATGTCTTTTCTTTTCTGTATGACATAATAAGTTTTAGAATTTGGGGCATTTGTCAAGTTTGCTGTGATGTTTCCTGAGGGGGATGGATCATATTGGAGATAAATTTGATTTTCAAAAAGAAATTCATTTATTAAAAGAGACCAATACTGAAGGGAGCCAGATAAGTCTTATTAAGAAATAAACACAGGAACCGAGGATTTAGCTCACTGGTTCCAGCCTGTCTTGCAAGCACAAGGACCTGGGTTCGATCCCCGGTTAACCACATAAAATACTGGGTGTGGAGACTCACGCCCAGCAGCAATCAACACCACATACCACAGTGCCAGGCATGGTGGATCATGCCTGTCATCCCAGTACTCGGGAGGTAGAGGCAGGAGGATTGCTGTGATGTGAATCTGAGGCTGAGCTCAGGGCCAGCCTGAACTACAAAGCGAGACCCTGTTCCCCCTCTCCAAAAAAAAAAAAGAAACATAAAAAAGAAATACAGGGTCAGGGATTTAGCTCAGTGGTTCCGGCACCTTTCTTGCAAGTGCAAGAGACTGGATTCAATCCCAGGTAACCACATACAACAATACTGGGCATGGAGACTCACACCCAGCAGCAATCAGAACCGCATACCACAGTGCCAGGCATGGTGGCTCATGTCTAATCCCAGCATTTGGGAGGCAGAGGCAGGAGGATTGCTGTGATATGAGTTTGAGGCTGAGCTCAGGGCCAGCCTGACCTACAAAGTTAGATCCTGTCTGAAAAAAAAAAAAATCATCATTCAGGTAAACAATATATATTATCAACAATCATAACAAAATCTGAAACCCAGGGCAGTAGATCAATACAGAGACAAGAAAACAGCTATAAAAGCAGAGAATATATAGACGGTCATTGAAATGTGATAATCTGTCTTTCCATTCATCTCTACCTTCAGGTTATAGCCTTTTCTTCATTCTTCCCCTCTGTCCTTCCTTCCTTCCTTCCTTCTTCCTTCTGCCTGCTTGTCTGCCTTCCATTGATAACACAGGAATGAAAATTTCACTCAGTACTTAAGTAGTTCTCAGGAATGGAGTTCTTATGTTAATTACCTCTGTATTGTGGTTTTGTTACTGTCATTTCTCTGCACTTCCTAGCAGTGCCCTCCATGTTGCTGCTGCTTTCCTTCTTGCTCTCTGATGTCCTGGGCTCTGAGCACTGTCTTGCTGTCCACTATCACATTGTATGGTGAGCGCATAGCAGCGCAACTGTGACTGTGTCTGGTAGGCATGTGATCTGTCTCCGTGAAGTGTTCACCTTGACAAATGTTTACAATGCAAAGTCTATTCATGCATGCGAAAGTTTACAACTCAAATGTTTGTAGCAAAAGTGAGATATTTTCTAGCAAACTGGGAGAGAGTAAAGTGAAGACTGTAATTGGTGAGTATGATATCTCAGGATTAAAGTTATAGCCAGAAGAGTCACTGGTGAGTATTCTTGGGACAATGGGAAATGTGGCAACATGAATTGTCTCTTAAACTCTATTTCCAAATAAGTCACATATAAGGTAAAAGGCACAATTAGTCTATAGCGTAGAATGTGACTTTTATCAAGTTATATGATAACACTTGATTTCAAAATAAACTCAGGTAACTCAGCTGCTGACTTGACTTCTGATGATTGGTTTGATATGTATCTTTGGTTCCGTTTTATGAGAGAATAGGTCAAGCTTGAGATTTTAATAGCTTGATCTGAATTGGTGAGTTTGATCCTTCAAACTGAGCCATTTCATTTGACTGCACGGCCCATAAGGAATGTGCTTCCTCACTGATGTATTCCCTTTGTCTTTATAAACACTTGAAAATCTACAAATGTAATTTTCATTCAAATGTTTCTTATGTATTTTTTCCAGAATACTCAAATTAGTGATCAGTCATATCTGACTGAAGACCAAAAAATCTATAATTCCTGATAGACAAGAAATATTGGAATATTTCCATCTTAACTAGGATTTCACAAACAAAGTAGCATTGAATAAAATTCCCAGACATTTATTTACATAGACCAGTTCAATCATTAAAAATATCTGGTAAGATGAACCTGAGCTTAGCTCAGGAGGTGAACTCATCAGAACTCTTCATGTCTCTTACCCTAGGGCTTTTCCATACTGACTCACAAAATAAAGTAAGAAGAACAAAGAGACAAATGGGAAAATTACTCATTTTCCTTAGTAATAAGAAAAATTAGCACCACCCAAAACCATTTTAAAATCTAACAAGGTAATCTGTCTTTTAAAAAGAGGTATTTATCATGAGGACACAACATCAGGGAAGAAATTGAGTGTGCATTTAATTTTGAAACTCACTACTGTACTTTTTGAGACTCCTGTTTGTTTGCTTCCTGGTATTGAGGGTTGAATATTGGCCTTGTCTTCCTTAGAGCAGTGATTGTCCACCAAGTTACATTGCTGGTCCTTTCTTCTTGACATAGGCTGGCTGAGCTACCCAGGAAGCCCTCAGATTTTGCTTGTCTTACTTTAGTTTCCCTATAGCCAGATGACATGTACATCACTGCACTATATAAAGTTCTGGTTTTAAAAGAACTTTGAAATGAGGCAATGATGAAGTTTGGAAACATTGTACTCATCACTAAAGCAGTTGTCAAGTAGGAGAAGCAGGTGTGTCTTTTGTTTGGTGAAGACTCATGCTTCTTTGGAAAACATAGTGAATGGATATTATTTCCCTATTTATTATTTCTTGAATCTGCCTTCAAATTCCATGGACAATATACAGATCAATGACTAAGATTTCCTTTACTAAAAGTATGCTTTATTTTTCTGAATGTGTTGTGATTTTGCTTTTTCCTACATCAAACCATGGGTAACTTTGGGTCAATTCAAGACACTTGAAGATTCAGATGTGGTATTTTCTCTGAAACTGTCATTTTCCCTTTATATCAGCTCTGATCTTGGACAACATTACCTTTTTTAAAAAGGCATTTCAACAAATTAATTTTAAACCTTTAACTTTGTGTGATTCATGAATAGGACAATATCCCATCTCTAAAGAAATAGAAAAGAGTTCTACAGAGCAAAGTGAACCAGTTTATATATGACAGTTTTAACAGGGATGTGGAAGCAGGATAAAATGAAGAGATATTTGTTAATAAGTTACTATACTTTTGGGGTTTAAGGAGAGAAGACTTTATCATGCTAGAGAAAATGGGCCTGTTTTGGGGCTTCAATGTCATCACTTCATTGATTTCTCCAAAAGTCAGATAAACAACTAACTCAGTTTTGGTTTGGTGGTATAGAACTCTGCCTGGGCGAGTCTGTCTTAGTTTGATCTCACATAGGAGTTTGGTTGAAACCTGTAACCTCTCACAATATTTATTTAATATTTTTGTATAACTATTTGTCAAGCTGAATTTTACTGTATGCTTATATATCTGTCTCTGGTTTTCTTGGGATAACTGTATTTCAATATCTCACACCTTGTTTCCAAGATGCTTATACAACAATAAGACCAATTCTTCCTCTCACTTTTTCATATCCCTCACTTTCAGAATACTATTTATGATCAGGCAGCAAAAGCAACAGACTGTTAAATTATACAGCAGTTTCAGATGTGGTCCTTATTTTTAAGTGCTTACTTTGGAGATACTTGTCATGCAAGTTAAAAACTACTAAGTTATTTCTTTTAATAGTCTCGAATTAAGATTATTTCTGGATATTTGAGTTCTTTTGAGCTTAATGGAGATGAGTGGAGTGAATAATTCTCATAAAGAGGGGGCTGGAGACTTGGCTCAATGATTCGGGCACCTACCTCACAAGTGCAGTCACATGTCCAGTGTCTCCAAAAAATAGTCCTAATAATTCCCATGAAGAAATAAAGTGATCAGAATTATGGCCATTTAACATAAACGTGGTAGGATAATTAAGAAGTATAATGGGATAAGTTCTATGTATTAGTACATTAAAATGGTAATACTATTCCCCTGATAATGGAGTTTTTATCCCATCCTTTAGTATATCAAAGAAAAAATTAATAGAACATACAAAGAAGTAACTTCTTAAATTTTGTGAAATGAAGGGAATTTTACTTTCATAAAATTAATGTCTTATCTTAAATATGTATTAAAATTTATAAATAAAATAGGTACAACATAATTCCTGTTTCAAGGAATCCTATGAAACTTTTTCATAAGAAGGAATATGACTCAGTTTTGTTTCATTAACAGTATCATTGTCACATTTGTGTTCATGTGTCTCTAATTGTACTTTGGTTGTTAATGCTCCTACATGCTCTGCATGCTCCCCCCACCCCCCAGCAATGTCACCCTAGTGTTGAAAATGCTGGGCAGTAGCCACCTACAATATACATATGTAAACAAGTACATTCTACTTAGAAACATTATCTTAAAATATAAGGAATTCCAACCAAGTTTGGATCACATATCTGTAGTCTCAGCACCTGAGGGCTGAGGTGGGAGGATCACTGCAAGTTCAAGCTTGGGCCACAGAGGGAGTTCAAGACTAGCCTGAAATATAGAGTGAGACCCTGCCTCAAAATAGTCTATGAGAATTTAATTATGTAATTTAATATTTTATAATTGGAAAAGCTAGCCAATAATTGATAAATTATTTTACATTAAAATAGAATTTTTATGTATTTTTAAAGAGAAAATACAAAGAAATAAATGATACAAGTATAACAATCCCATGGTAATTCTTATTCTAAGATGTTCTGCTTGATTTTGTTCCATGTGTTTTACATTTTCCTCGGAAAACTCTACAGCTGTTATCACTTAACATTCTGCGGGAATATTGACTTCTAACAGGGAAGCAGAGCAGCATGTTAAAGTGGTAGGGCGCCACCTCTAGGACAGAAGGTGAAACTGAACCCTAACATCTATCCAGACTGGTGGGTAAAAAGGAAGTTCTCCAGTGGTCCAGTTTTGTATTTTAAAGTGCACTGACATCAAAAATTAGGATTAAGACCCAGTGTTCCCGCTTCTAGACTATGTAAAGGACCTCTAGGTACTCGACAGCTGAGGTTTAGAAATCAAAGGTAAGGAAGGTAAAAGGACTGAGAGGTCAGCCGGTGTTTTGCTTCTGTGCTCTCAGATCAGTCTGACGCTAAGGTACAATGGACAGCTCCGAAAGGGTCACAGCTATGGTGCCTCACCCAACCTCCGGAGCAGGACTGTTGAATCATCCCAGAGGAAAGAAGTCAGGATTATATATGCTGCAGAACAGAAGGCTAGCTGAATGGAAAGCCCGCGTGCGGCCGAGGTACGCCAGAGTCGAGCAAGGCTGAGATTCCTGCTGGAAGACAACGCGAGTGGTAAAGGAAGAAATCCAGGAAGCTAAGAGGCTCCTCACTTGAGTCCTTTGCTCAGATATATGTGATTATGGTCTTCGGTAGCCAGCAGGTATAACTTGGGGAAATGGAATAACTAACAGTAATAACAAAAACACAGAGAACTAAGAGAGACATAAAAGGGCTCGGAATTCTACCTCACTCGTTCCTGGAAATCTCCGGTTATGTCTACTTTAAACTACAACTACGAGAGGTCACAGCTCCGGTGTAAATAGCTCTTCCAAGGATATGTCTTTCAGCCTATCTCAGTGTGTTGCCATTGTGTTTGTTATTTTATTTATTTATTTATTTATTTACTGAGACATGGTCTCGCTTTTGTAGTTCAGGCTGGCCCTGAGCTCAGCCTCAAACTCGCAGCAATGCTCCTGCCTCTGTTCCCGACTGCTGTGATTACAGGCATGGCACCACACCTGCAGTGTGGTATGTGGTGTGAGTCTCCAGACACAGCATTGTTATATGTGTTTACTGGGGATTGAACCCAGGCCCTTACTCTTGTAAGATAGGTGCCAGAACCACTGAGCTAACTCCCTGGCCCTCCATTGTGTTATTTTAATGGGTTTTTAGTTACACATCAGGTATAAATTCTGACATAGGAGTATGTAGAGGATAAAAATGGCCACAGAGATACCCTAGCTATGTGGATTTGTTACCTTCATTATACAAATCAACTTTCTTGTATATACTTTAGATTGTGTACACTTATATAATCTGGAGCCAATCATTACAAGAAGTCTTCTATAAAACAGAGACCAGATACAGTTTCTGAGTCATAGTGTAACAATTTTAATGGCCCCATGTTCATTAAAATGTAAATATCTATATTCAGTATATGCTCTGGCCACTATTATGATCAACAGAAGAAGACATTGAATTCCTTATGGACAAGAACAGGGAGCAGACTGTATATTCTTACAGTTCTCCTGTTGCAGTGGGTTAAACCGGTAGGACAAGGGCTGGGGAAGAAGGCTCAGACCTTTCTAACAAAAATAAGGTCCTGAGTTTGAGTTGTGCTACCAGAAAAGGAAACACTACTGGACAAACCAAGGTTACTAAAATTCTACTTTTCATGTTGGCCCCTGGTTCTTTAACTCGTAAAAAAAAATGAAATTAAGTACTGATGACTTTTGAATCTGTTTCCCATCCCAGCCCCGACATTCAAAGGATGATGATTGTTCAAATAAAACCTGACCTTTCTATGTTTCTGTTAGATCAACCGGAGTGAAGCTTCGCTCCTTGGCCAGGCAGCGTCAGGCTGGCCCCTCCAACGGAAGCATGCATGAGAGACAGGTTTTGGGCTTTCTGCATCCTTCAGTGCAAGGGATTGAAGGGAGGGTGAAGCAGGATAGAGAAAATCAGAAAGGTATGAAGAAAATGAGGAAAATCTTAGTTTTAAAATTGCTGTTTTAAAAAGGCTATGATTGCAGGACACAAAGTTACCCCAAGCTATCCATATCTGCTGCCCACAGGTCAGTTTCTGCTTTGGGCTTGCTTTTTTTCTTTTATAGACCCTTGCAGGTACTTTAAGTCAGGAAGGGAGCTTAGGTGATAAAGCAAGGGGCAGAAACCCGACCTTAACACAGAGAAGCAGATTCAAAGGCATCCAAGAATGGTTCTGGGGAAAAGAGAACACACATCACAAATACAGCAGCCCGAGCTAGGCCTTTCTCCTGAAAATGGCCCATCCTTTCTCCTTTAAAATGGCTGTCATCTTTCTTCTCTTCTGCATGTTTTGCTTTCTTCCTGAAAATCAAGCCCCAGCTTTCTTCTGATTCACAAATTCCACAGATTTTTGCCACCCATAAACAAATAGATATCCTCAACTCTGGGCTATAGCATGCTGGTCTGGAGTGAGGACACTATATTTTTGTTTTGAGTATGTACTTGGAATATTGTCTAATAAATCTCTCTATGTCTCTCAATAAATAAATAAATACTTTACCTGTTTTTAGTGAATTCCTCCTAAAAATATTTTATGCCTAAAATGCATATGAATACAGATCATTTGCTTATAAAAAGGGCTCATTTTCTACAAGTTTTCAAAGTACTACTTTCGAAACCATCTCCTCTAATACATTTTAAATCAAGGACTTAATTGATATAACTATATTAAAGTGCATTTACTGTATAAAGATAAAGTACAATATTTTAGTGTTATATGTTAGCATTTTATTTTGCCAGATTTTTCTGCCTGCTTGTATGTTTGTCTCTTTTGTGTGTTTTTTTGTTTTGTTTTGTTTCTTTACTATTTACTGACCCTTAATTTTCCTATAACCTTTAATGGATTATTTATGGACAATAAAAATCTCAGGTTGCTATTTTTTTCTAACACTGTGTATGGTATCTATCTTTCACTTTTTGAATTGTAATATTTGAAATATTACAAAAATCACATAAATAGCTCCATGGTGGGTTATATTGGATTCCTGAAAACCTAATAATTGTGGTTCATGCACTTTCAATTTCAGTTTTCTCTTGGAGATTGAGGCTTGCTCAATGGTGCACACTGAATTGAATCTTTTCTACTCTGCTATTAAGTGTGTCTGATTTTTGTTTTTAAAAGATATCTCCTGGTTAGCAGATTATTAAATAGGAGACTACATAGAAAGAAGTCTGATTGAATACTTAAAAGTAAGATTACAACTAATATAATATACAACTCATTCTAATATACAAATGGTCTTCATTTTCTTAAAATATTCATTTTTCAGGTTAGCCATTAAAATGTAATAAATTTTATGATAAGGTAGTTTCCAAAAGCCTGAAAATAGGGTTAGATATGAACATTATTAAAGCTAGAGAATATGCCAATCTGCAGTTGCAGAAGTTCTTCATTACTAGCCATCTTTGACTTTAAATATTGTAATTAAAATGAGAAGTTTTATCATTTCTTTAATATATTGTTTTCAAAAGTAGCATTTCAAAATATGGCTGTAAGTGTTTGGTCTATCACAACTGCAATGTAGAGGAGTTGATTTTTATGTCATTCCCACACACAAAACTTTCCTCTATGCTATTTCACTTTGATTATCTAATTAAGCACTTTAATATGAACATGACTGTAAATAATTTGGATGACAATCAACATAAGAACTGATCCCAAGCTATGACTCATATGCACTAAAATTGTGTTATTTCACTTGTATCATTGGGCTTTTATGTGATGACATTTTAGAATATATATTATAAAACTACTGCTTGTACATTTGGCTTACAGAGAAGGCTAAGAGAGGGTTATAGGAAGATTTATAGGAAGATTTCTTACTTGAAAGTTGTTGGAGCTGTGAGTGGTAGCACATGCTTGTGATATCGGCACTTGGGCAGCTGGGCCAGAAGGATCACCTTGAGTTCCAGGTCAGCTTGAACTACACAGTGAAACTCGGTCTCCAGAAAACAAAACAATTCTTGGCTTTTGGTGAATGTCATTGAAGCAATCAGTAAAACTTCTGAATCATTTAGCAAATTTAGCCTGTATATTTAATGTAAATAAAAATCCATAATTATTCATAATGTTAATAACTTAATACTATACTCTTTTGGTTAATCTAAAAAACCATAATTAAAAATATGTTAGCAAAACAACTATAAAAGCTACACACACATACACACACATATATGTAATTTTAGAGTCATAAAATTAGGCACAGTGGCAGATAAGTTTTAGCTGTTTTTATTATACTAAGTCAGTTTATGTAAGAGACATGGTGAAATTGGAGAAAATTGAAATACTTTAAAATGAAAGTGTACCATAATGGACTGAATAAATTCTCTACCTAAATATGATAGACACTTGAGAATAGCAAATGATTCATTTTCACTAGTAAGAATTACCTGAGCTGATCAAAGTAGTGTCATAGGGAAATTCTAGTTTTAGGTTTGGAGGAATTTCCATAATATTGTGCATAATCATGGCATTATTTTCTTAAATTATTTTATTGGTATGTTTTATATACATATTAGAATCATAATAGACATAGTGAATTAGTAGCTATACATGACACGACTTAATTATCATTTTTCCCATTCTCCTGTCTTATTTTATCTTCTCACCAACAACAAAGAAGGGTTCCTTTTTTTTCTCACAGCTTTGCCAGCATTTGTTCTCATTTGATTTGATAGTGATAGCCATTCTTTCTGGAGAAAATGGAATCTCAGTGTGATTTGCACTGCATTGGTCTAATGTCCAGAGATATGAATATATTCCATGCATATACATTTGTTCTTCTGCCTGTTTCGGATTGGATCTTTTACTTTGAAGGGGTCTAATTATTTTGAGAACTTTATGTATTATAGAAATTAGTCATCTGTGCAAGGGATAGTTGAGAGATAATTCTCTCAATTTTATAGGTCATTTCCACTTTCTTGCTTGTTGCCTTTGCTTTTCAAATTTTGTAATTTGAAGTGATTACATTTACCACTTCTTGGTGCTGTGCCTTGTGAAGTGGGAGTTCTGCTCAGAAAGTCCTCTAAGTCATTGAGAGTTTCATCTTTTTTTTTTTCCTTTAGAAGAGTAAGTGCTTATTTTTAAACACTTAGATCTTTGATCTGTTTTATTTTTGTTTAGTATGTGATGAGAGACACAGTCTAATTCAAACTTCTGATTGTGGAAAATCACTCATTTGTTAAAGAGGGTATTGTGCCTCATGTAAAGATTTCTGGCACCTTTGTCAACTCTCAGGTAGCCCAACGGGGCTGAAAGCCATTTCTGCATACTCTATTCTGTTTCACTGATCCATGAATCTGTTGTTACATCATTAATAGGCTGTGTTTATTGATCTGATTGTTTGTCTGTTTTTATCTTTGTAGCTTTGAAGTATCACTAGAAATCCACGGTTGTGATGCCTACTTGCTTTGGTCTTGTCGCCTGGAAATGATTTTGCAGTTTCGGATCTCCTGTGGTTTCATATGGATTTTAGGATTGTTTTTTCTTGTTCTGTAAGGCATTCTATTGGTATTTTGATTAGTTTTGCTGTGATTTGTACATCAGTTTTTGCTACTATAGCCTTTCAACAACATTGGTTCTGCCTACCAAATAATGAAGGTATGTGTGGATATTCTGATTTATTTTAAATATTCTTTTTCATGTTCTGTAGTGTTTGTTTGTTTGTTTGTTTGTTTTTTGACAGAGTCTCCTACTTTGTAGTTAAAGTTGGTCCTAAACTCAGTCTCAATCTCAACAATCCTTCTGCCTCTGCCTCCTGAGTTTTGGGATTACAGGTGAGAGTCATCACACCCAACATTGTGGAATGCGGTTACTAGGGACTGAACTGGGGTCCTTGCACTTTCAAGGCAGGCACTGGAACCACTGAGCTAAATCCCCGGCCCACTGTAGTTTTGTTGTTGTTGTTTTGTTTTTTTCTTAAACAAGGTCTCACTATGTAGTTCAGGCTGGCCCTTGACTCACCTTATAGTTTAGACTTGCCTCAAATTCATGGTGATCCTCTTGCTCTACCTCCCAAGTTCTGAGACTGCAGGCATATGCCACCATGCCCCACAAACCTATAGGTTTGATTGTAGCAGCCTCTCACTTCTTTGGTTAGGTTAATTCTCAAGTACTTTATTTTTCTTGATGCTATGGTAATGGTATATTTTTCCTGATTTCTTTCTACATAAATTCAGTCCTGGTATGCAAGAGTGCTATTGACTTGTGTGTTGATTTTGTACTGCACTGTTAGGGTTATTGATTTGGTATTATGTTTAGACATTTTTAGTAAATGATTTTGTTGTATTGTGTTTACCAATATTCACTTCATAAAGATGAATGGTCTGCAGTTCTTTCTTTTGATTGAGTTCTTTTGGGGTTTTTGAATCAGACTATGATTGGCGTCCAGGAATGACAGTGGAAATACTCCTTTTTCAATGTCTTTAAAGAGTTCAAGAGTATTTGGTTGCTCTTTAGGTTATCCTTAAAGTTCTTACAGAATTCAATAGTGAATTTTTTGAGTCCTAGGCTTTTATTAGAAGGTAGTTATTATTGTTAATAATTTTATTATTAATTTCCTCAATTAAATTTCCTATAAGATTACTCAGTGTTTTTATATATTTTTATTTTAGTTTTGGTAGTTATATTATAACTCTATGGACAATAGAAAATAATTCAACAGTAGTAGCACAGAGTGAACTAACTAAACATCAATAAATTTAAGACTTATACTAGTCAAGGCTGAAGGATTGGAAATTGGAAATTGAAAAAAGGAAAACTGGAAAAATGAAGTAATGAAGTAATGAAAGAAAAATGGACTTTAACTCTGTTCCTTTGTGTCCTGGGATTATGTCACTTTTTATTTTAATTTCACAGAGCTTCACAATCAGATATATGGCTTAAGAGGAGGCTTGGGACTCACACATTATCAGAGCAACTGGAATTATTGGGGCTTTGAGAAAAAGATGATTAGATTTTTTATTGTGTGCGGGATATTATGTCATGTTAATCAAAATTATGACCTTGCTATTGTGCTTCTTTGAATGTAAAGTATGATTTACAGAGATATGTGCAGGTACCAAATTGCAATGAGGGGCTTCTGCCATTTGACTTTCTTATCATGAATGGATGAAGAGCTTCCTGGACAAGTGACCAAACCAATTTCTTCCACGGAATTCTTAGTGAAGACACTGTGAAGAAGAAGACACATCTCCAGAGAGATGGCTCACTGGAAGCATTTTTCCCAGTGATCTGTCTTTTGCTGGTACCTTCCCATAAACACATCAATCAGCAAGAGACAACTTAGAGATGCTTTCTACAATATGAAACACCACATAATTAGTAAGTACCTGCATATTTAAGCGCAGAAATTAAGCAACAAAAAATATAAAATAATGGATCATGCAAAGCAGTGTGATACAAGAAGACCATTTATCATAAATAGTAGTATTTTCAGTATTCTAAAGAACACACAGGGCCAGGGATGTAGCTCAGTGGTATGGCACCTGCCTGGCAAGTGCAAGGTTCTGAGTTTGATTCCCAGCACCAGTGAATAAATAAGTAAATAAATAAATAGAAAGAAGAGATAAGAAAAAAGAGAAAATAAATGTAATTTTTGAAACAATTAAATTATAAAGTAAAAATATATATAAAATGAAACACTTATATAAGCTGAGGAGAATCAGAAATAATGAATTAAGAAAGAATAACATGTTATAAGTGTTACAAAGTTAATTCAAACAGTAATATACGTATTTTCTTACATCTCAGTCAAGAAAAGTGAATATTTAGAAGACATTCAGTAGATAACATCATAGTTATACAGTTGATTAAAAATAAAAACTATGGATCAGATACAAATTCTGTATATGAAATGATATCAAATAGAACTAATCTTCCCACTCATAGAATTCAGAATTTACCAAAAGAATTAGATGATAACCATAAAATAAACTACCCATACTAGGAATTATGTAAAGTATTCTAGAAAAAAATAAATAGCATTCTGTTATGAAGCCTATTAGACTATATCTAACATACCTTGACTGTATACCTGTACTGAAGAAAGACATTCTGATTAATATCTGACCATTGAGAAAATGGTATAAGGTCACAGGTCACAGAACCTGTGCTGCAAAAAAGTGCTGAGATGGGTTAAAAAAATTGAAGTGTTTGAAAATATAAAGGTCAAGATGATAGGCTCTGCTTAATTCTTTAGTACATTTGAACATATTAAAGATTATTTTTATATCTGCTAAAAGTGTAAATTGCTTTAGAAATTGTATATAAGGATATATACAGGATATAAGGATATCCTCATAAGTGAAATAAATAGGTCACAGATAGGTAAATATTGCATCTTTTCTCTGGTGTGAGAAAATAAAGATGTAAATGAGTCCTAGAATTGTATGTTATATATTGTGAAATAGAAAATACTCAAAGTGAAATAGGGTGAAGGGGGACAAATAATGAGATTATAACAAAAAAGAAAGGAAACAAATTTTATGTATATAGGGGGGTACTAGGGTGGGTAGAGCTATGGGAAAAATGAGAATTAAATTGTGTCTTATACTGGTACAAATACCCATTGTTGAATGCAATTATGATGTGTATATGTAATGTACCAATAAAGATTTCACTTTAAAAAAATAAATTGTATATAATCAAGGCAAACTGGTGTCTGTCGGCTCATGAACTTCATATATCACCTGTGTTTCATCACTTTAAAAATGAGAATATAACCCTTCCAGCCACATATTCTTTTAGCTCACATCTTTTAAAGTAGAAGATTCTAACTTCTGCCACGTGATTCCTTTCCACTCTTGAGTACTTATCAAAGATCACTGAAAGCATGCTCTACAAGGGCTTCTGTGCCGTGTCTCCTGAGCTGCATGGAATGCAGTTTCATCTTCAGCTGCTCATTTTAATCTTTCCTTTTGGGATTTCAGTTTAAAGCCTGACTGAGCAAGTCAAATCTCTCTATTCTGATTTTCAGATATATTTTTTCTGAGGTGCACTTTTGTTTTTACTAGAATCTAGTGTCAAGAAAATAAAATTCAGTTATTTTATCCTGGCAGAATATCTGCTATTTATTTTATAGGTATCATGATATTCAGCTTCAATAAAAAATTATCAAAGCTCCTAGCTTAAATTCTAATTTGCTATATGAAATTGTATTTATTTGAAAGTAATACTAGGGTCACTTGGTCTCTAATCATTTGTTCCCAAGAAAATCAAGAGACATGGTATTACAGATTTGTGTCTCAGAAGGCTTTCTGTGATTTTTTTGATGTATCAGTAAAAACTTTTGCTTTAGATTAAATTTATATGTATACACATAGTTGCTTTTATACTGTAGAACAGAGTTACTGATCACCACTGACATTTAGGGTAAGGGATTAAATATAGACAGTCCCTTCCATTCCTTACTGTTACCAAAGGTATGAGAGAGAACACCTTGTAGTTCTTAGTGTAATTCACTATCAATTTGCATAAAATTAATATTAAATCCATTGTCTTATTTAAAGAGTTTAGAATTTCCTTTTCTTTGTTTTTTTTTTTCCTCTGGGCTAAAATATTTCTATAACTTCAGTTCAGATAATGTCTTGCGTTGTCCTTGGCCTAATTGGATCCTGGGTTGTTTATCTTGAGTCTTCTCTTCATTTCAAGCAAGGAAATTACCTTACAATTACTAGTCCATGTTAGGGCTGCTTAGGAGGGAAGACGAGTCGGGCATGGAGAGAATCCTAAGACATATATCAATAGTTATTTGAAATAGATGTGTTTGTATTTGTCATAGCTTCTCCAATATGCTTGATAAATCCAAACATCTACCCAGTTTTCTATAGTCATTGATATTTTTTCTTACTTATACAGTCCTTTTTATTTTCTTTAAATTCTTTTAATGCACATGGAAAGTTCCAAGGGTAAAAACTGAAAGAAAGCTGCTTTTTTTTTTTTTTTTAACAGACGGACAAGACAGGAAAAGTAGAGAAATATCAAGATAGCAATAAACTATGTAGCAAGAGGATACATATGACATAAATTCCTGGAGATTCTAACCACTGACACGGGTCCATTTAGATGTGTTCCTTCCAGTGTCCAGGATTATCATTTATGTCTTAGAACTTTTTATTTATTATTTTCTGAACTTAGTTTATGATGAATGATTTCAGAATTCTTTTAGCAGAATAAACACCAATTTCTATACAATCATCCTCCTTGAAAGGCAGCTTGTGCATCCTAGGGCAGGTTGGTAGCAATGGCCCAAATGTAAGCAGAATCAAGATGTGTGCTGGCCATCACTAGCAAAGCAAGTTTACAGACCAAGTTAAGTGCGCGCGCACACACACACACACACACACACACACACACACACACACTCACACACACACACACAGGCCAAGGATATAACTCAGTGGTGGCACACCTGCCTGGAAGCCTAAACTCCAGAGTTTGACCCCGGTACCACAAAAACAAACAAATTAGAATACACACAAGTTGATGAATGTGTAAATAGCCTGTCACAGGTGAAACTGCTCTGATCATGGAAGCAATTGTGGCTCTGAGGTTGCAGCCAGTGCTAAGCAGGGACAATACATGTGCATTATTTATAAAACCATTGTAACACTCTCACACTGAAAGACCCTTGGTCTCTGTTAAAATGAACAAGTCATATAAGTCATCAAAAGTAATAACTTTGAGGTTTTGCCAGAAAAGAATACTTCAAATATGCTTATATGTACAGCATTCACATTTCACAACAATGTATTCCAAAAGTGAAGTAGAGTTTGCAGTTTGTAGAGGAATTTATAATAAAATTGCTTTTTATATTTGCAATAAGGCATTAATGTTGGTTGTGTTTGCATACTCTTTTGATTTACATTTATGTCTTTTGTGTAGGTTTGCATTTATTGGGGAGATTTTTTAACTATAATTGAAATAAAATAAGAAGTGCTTTTGGTATTGAACTGCTTTTTAAAAATTGCTTTTAGTATTTATTGAATCTGATAAGAATTATGAAACTGCAAAAATATAACCTCTGGTAACCATTGTAGATTGAATTAAATTCTGTATTTTTTTTTCTCTGTTTTAAATATTTGGGGGACCTGTTTATTCTGTGACATCTGGTATAGATCTGAGTGATGTACTATAATATAACATTGTTCATTGATTCTTGAAAGTTTGGATATTTTTGAGAATCATTTCTGTCCTCTTCTTATTGTTACAATAGTAACATTTGAACAAACACCTACAACTTGTCTCCTTATTCAGACCTTTGCTCCTGACTCATATGTAGGAAAGTACGTACACATGGGGAGAATTATTTTTATATTGATAATTTGAGATAGTTATTCCTATGATGTATTAGTCATATTTCCCATCGCAAGGACACAATGCTGAAGACCCACAACTTAGACAAGGAGATGTTTATGGCCGCTCACATTCTAAGGTGCCTCAGTCTTCGGTACTCACCTATGGGAGGACACACTGTGGTGAAGGGCATGGCGGAGAAAAGCTGCTCGCTTCAGTGCAGCCCAGAGGAAGCAGAGCAGAAGACAGTGCCAAAGAGGAAGAAGGAACACGGGCTAGACATAAATCCAAATGCCACGTCCCCATGGCCCACTTGGATACATGGGCAGCGTGCCCCACTACTTCCCAAGAAGGAATTTCAAAGCCTATTAACTTGACACAGTCGACCTTCACTGCCACAGAGTAAAATGCAAAATTTGAAAGAGTCTAAATTTATGAACACTGAAAGGTATACAGTATTCTGTAAACATTGCCTGCCTGAAATTATTAGAGAGTTTCACCTCATCCTGAAACATTTATTTCTACTTCTCAGTCATTAGCTTTCCCATTCCCACCCAAAAGACAATTATTATTTTATTTCTATCACAACAGATTAGCTTCATTTGTTTTAAAATATAATGTGAATGAGGTTATATGGTATTTTATATGTGGCTTTTATTATTCACTGATAGTTGGAGTATCAGTAGTGGGTTCCCTTTTATTGTTTGGTAATAT
The DNA here is from genome assembly GCA_004026965.1 of Petromus typicus. Taxonomy (NCBI): domain Eukaryota; kingdom Metazoa; phylum Chordata; class Mammalia; order Rodentia; family Petromuridae; genus Petromus; species Petromus typicus. The sequence continues at coordinate 19,546 of PVIR01009856.1, read as the reverse complement.
TCCATTACATGTCTATATTGGAATTTCTCATGCTCCTGTTTGATGGATATGTGGATTGTTTCCAGTTTTACTTGGTATAAATAAGGTTGTTCTAGTCTTTTATGTACATAATTACTCTTTTTTGATGATGAGTAATTGGAGCTGAACTGCTAAGTCAGTGAGTAGTATTAGTTTAATAAAAAATGACCAAATTATTTTTTTCAAAGAGTTCAATTTAAAACTCAAAGCATTAGTATTTGAGAATTTCAGTATTTCCACTTCATCATCAAACCCAAGTGGAATCTTGCCAGGTTTCTCCTCCTAAAGTTAATTATTACATACTGCATTCCGTTTTGCCTAATGAAGAATTATTAATTATTCAATAAATTATTTTGTGAAGAGCTATTTGACATTACTGTATTTACATATTCCACTCTTCATCAAATTTCCTGCTACAGGTTTTACTACTCAGTGGTGATACTAATCTAAGTCAATTATTTCCAGTTGCCTTCCAAATATGTTTTTTGAAATTCCATCATTGCATTTGTAATTCCTATTTGTCAATTTGCTGTAAGCCTTTTCTCTTCCTATGTATTTATTAATAGCTATGTTGACTCAGAGATTTCATCTTTATTAAATGGATTAAAATCTATCAATATAATCATGTTGATGCTAAAATTATCCAAACTTAGACAAGTAATTAGGTTCTTTATGACGAGTTCTTTAAAATTATGGCACTATTTTTAGGACACTTTTCTTTGTGGAGCCACAAGATATTCCAGGTTTATCTTGTACTTTTCTTTTCTTGTCTTTGTTGTACGTTTCTTCAGTGAATCGGTGTACTATTCAATGCAGAATGGTATTTAGCAAGCAAGAGCTGGGTGTGCCTGGAGTGAGTGCGATGATCTGAGTGTCACTGCTTCTAGGTTTTCCCAATGGCACAGCTACACACACACACACACACACACACACACACACACACACACACACACACACACACACAGATCCAGTTCTTTATCTACCATTAAAAACACATTCTTTACTTCCAATATTACTCTCCCTCTGCAGCCAGAGTTTATACATTTTCCTCTTGTCCACCTTTGTAGCCTTTTGACTAACCCTTGTCGTCTGGATCCTGCATATATTCATTTATTTTCCAATTCTCTTCTCTCTCCCTCTCTCTCTCTTTGAGACAAGGTCTCACTTTGTAGCTCAGAAATTATTACAGATATTTAATGATTTTTAAATCTATTATTTTTCATATGCGTTATTGCTATCATATGGCAGATCCTTCATTTGCATCACTGGCATCTTATGACAGCTTTTTTCATATCTTTCATATACGATAGAACATTCTTATTATTTTGAATCACAAGTACGGATTTATTTTTGCCACATATTGTCTCTCTTAGTGGTCACTGCTTACCACTACTCCTATATTTCTGCTGTGGATCATTCCTCCTCACATTCAGAAATGCTCCTTAGTATTTTTAAATATGAGACCATGGAGGACCTCTACATGGAGAAACTACTATGCTGGCCTGGAGCCGAAACTGTCTTTAGTTTGCTTTCTTGCTTTGATAAACATTTATATTAATTTTCAATATTATTTTAGTTACTTTTTTTTCCTTGGGAGGCTGGCTATTGAACCTGGGTTCTTCCTAAGTAAATATTGCACTTGTGAGTTATGTTCTTAACTCTTTAAAGAATACATGTATTATTATTCTTATTATTTTTAATTTGTAAAATGTTAACTTGTTTGCTTATCCAGTTTGGCCCTGATATTTCAAAACATGAATTTCCTAATATTTAACATACTTAGGGTTTGTGAATATTCTTTCTTAGATTTTTGATGGATTTTATTAGTCATTATACTCACTTATGGTTATAGGTATTACATTTTTCCTTATTAATACAAAATTCCAGGGTAGTTTGACAGTTTGTTAAATTCATAAAGTTATGAAAAAGTAGCTCTTTCCTACTTTCTGATTTCTGTCATGTTCCTTTTTTATATTGTTTAATCTGCATTGCCAATTTGACAGAATTACGAGACTCCTGGGGTGCTGTGTCATGAGGTCGCTCTACTCCCCGGTGCGCTAATCCGTGGACTCAACACACTGCTCAGTGTTGCCAGGAAGTAGAGTCCAGGAAGAGGTAGGTTTCTGGGGACGCATCTCTTGTACCTCTTTCTGGCACTGTTCCCTGGACCTTGCGGCCTGACCACCTAAGTGGCTCTGTAACAGCAACTTCCACTGTGATGCTGCTGTCACAGACCTGGCCTCAGTTCTCTAAATATGTGAGACACGTGAAACGCATCCTCCTTTAGGTTGAGGGTGTCAGATATTTTATGTAAAACAAAAATGGACCAACACACTTCCGATTCTTTCTATTTATGTTTCCAGTTCACTTACGTTATACTCAGCTATGTTTCTAATCTTCTTTTAAATTTATTTCACAAATTATTAATTTCAGACAATTTATTTTTAAGTTGTAGATGTCCCTTTAACTTTTTAAAAATATATTTTGGTTCTTTGGGCAAAATTACAATCTTTTGGGGCTGGGGATATAGCAAGCGTAAGGACCTGGGTTCGATCCCCGGTAACCACATAACAATACTAGGCGTGGAGATTCACCCCAGCAGCAATTTGTACCACATACCATAGTGCCAGGCGTGGTGGCTCATGCTTGTAATCCGAGCACTCAGGAGGCAGAGGCAGGAGGATTGCTGTGATGTGAGTCTGAGGCTGAGCTCAGAGCCAGCCTGAACCACAAAGTGAGACCCTGTCTCAAAAAACCTTAAAAAAAAATTACAATCTTTTCAATGAGTGCACCTTTTCTGAAAAATTATCTGTTTTCTCAAAGATAATTATTTCAATTACTTTGTTTCAAGATTTAAATAATGAGGTCAAGTATAGGTCTTGTATTGTATTCTTCTGCTCTATTCAGATATGTTTCTGGATTTGGACATTGACAAGAAAGATAGAATTTCAGTTTTTGTTTTGCCTACTACATAATAAATGAGCATGCTGTACTGTTGTGGAAGCTGGCATGAATCAACTGTTTTAGAAGATTAAGAAATTCATCCTTCATGGATTAGTTTTGTTTCCAAGTTTCAGTAAGATTATAGAGTTTCATTATGGAAGACTAAACTCAATTTTAGGGAACTTGAGTCTTTTAAAATGAGCAGCAAGCATGCTTGCCTCTTCTTTAACTGGAGGTGTTATATTTATTATATTTATAATTATTATTTGTCACATCATTTATCTTCCCATTGGTAGACAAGACAGAATTTGCCTATCTCCTGTACAAGAAAATTTGCTAAGCAAACATGAATGAAAAGAGCATCTGAGGGTCATACCTGTAAGAAATGCAGAAATTCCAGAGACTCAGAGAGAACAGATTCAATACACACATTCCACAAATTTTGATTAAGTGTCTTATGTTTGTCAAACATCTTTGTAGAGGCTCAAAATAGATCTAGCTTACTCCAAAAATGTCTCTATGTCTGGTATCATGATGGAGTCTCATTTACAACCCTTGGAAAGCTACAACCCTTGATACATTTCTTTTTCTTATGGTATTTAACTAAGAGGTTGTGCCCTCCATGGCCCCATCACCTAGTTGTCAAGTGCTACTATTTAATTTTCCTTCTTCTGAGAAGCTTTTGGTCTCAATGAGTAATCTGCCAACTTTCGCAGTTCTAGAATACACCAAATGTTCTGGAAGAAAAATCAATCCTACTCTTCACCAAGAAGCTTTGATGTTTCTCATTTCCTCAATAAATCTTTAGTTGTCTATCTGATTTTTCAGGCTCTTTCTTGAGATCTTCACTGAGAAATATCATCATGGTTAAATACCTCTGGAAAGCAACTCACTTCTCAACTTGCTCCTTTTTCTTCAATCATGGCTTTGATGTCAAACAATTTGTCATAGCTATTTGCTGCTTTCAACTGGAAGGTTTGATAATCTTATTTGAGCCACACGCACTCTTCTTGGCTGGAATCCTTTCTTCTCCTGTCTACCTCCTCCCCTGGATATCAAACTCCTACAAGTTTTAAACGAAAAATTTAGAATTTCATCACTGAGCCTATGACCCAGGAAACATCAGAAATGTATTAAATCTTCCAGCAGTTTTAGTGTTTCTGTTTTAATTGTAGATCTTTAATTCACTTCAATTTCTGCTTAGTGCAAAGTCAAAGAAGTAGGTCTAGTTTGAATCTTTTGCAGGTTGAAACCAGTTTTTTTTTCAGCACCATTTTTTAAAGAGGCTATCTTTCCTCCATTGAGAGTACTTGGTTGTGGAGATGACTTAGTACATCTGGAGTTGTTTCTGAATCTTCTAATCTATTCCATAGGTTTTTAGGTCTTAATTTTGGCAATATAAGGCTGTTTTTAGTCACTGTGACCTTGTAGTATAATTTCAAGTTGAGAATTATGATATCCCCTGCTATGTCTTTGTAGTCTAGAACTTCTTTTTCTCTCCTAGATTTTTTCTGATTCCAGATGCATTCTTGGACTGTTTTCTCTCGTTCTGTGAAAGACTGCATTAAAACTATATAGTATTTGTGAGAGGATAGCCATTTTGACAGTATTGGTTCTTCCTACCGTGGAACAATTGATGTCTTTCCATTTTCTTTTTCACACGCTGTTGTTTTTAGAGAAGTTTTCCATTTCCTTAATTATATTGATTGCTACATATTTCAATTTTTGGATACTATTGTGAAAAGAATTGTTTCCACAACTTCTCTTTCAGTGCATCTATAATTTATGTATAGGAAGGCTATTGACTTATTCCTAGCTACTGTGCTGAATCTGATAGTTAAGTCAAGCAGTCTTTGCTGATTTTTTTTTTATCTTCTGTATAGAAAGTATCTTGACATCAGCAAATGGTGACAGTTTAGCTTCTTTTTCTATCTTTGTTCCATTTATTTTTTTTTTCTTGTCTAAGTGTTGTGGCTAATGTTTCCAAAACTATATTTAACATTGTGTTTATTGGACATTGTGTTTTTCCAAATTTTAGTACGCAAGTTTTCCATTTTGACCATTTAATATGATGTGGATTGATAGTTTTTCATAACTAGTTTGTGATTTTTTTTTTCAAATTGAAATAAAGACCATCTATTCCAGTTTTCTGGAGGGTTTTAGTCATGAATAAGTGTTGGATTTTGTCAAATGCTTTTTCTGCACTTATTGAGGTGATCATATGGTTTTAGTTCCTGACTCTGTTAATACAGTGCATTATATTTATCAAGTTATGTATGTTGAACCATTCTTTCTTCCCTGGGATGAATACAAATTGATCAGGGTGTAGAATCTTCTTGATGATTCTCTATATTCTGTTTGTAAGTGTCTTATTGAGAATTTTTACATCTATTTCATTAGAGAGATTTGTCTGTAGTTCTCTTTCCTGGTTAGGTCTTTCCAAACTTTTGGAATGAAGGTAATGGTTGCTTCTGGGAATGAATTTGGTAGAACTGCTTCCCTTTCAATTTAATTAAAGTGTTTGAAAATCAGTGGCATTTTCTCCTCCATAAAATTCTTGTAGAATTCAACAGTAAAGCCATTAGGATGAGGACTTTTATTTGTTGATAAGTTTTTAATTATTTTTAATTATACTGATTGATATTGGATGTTTAGAATTTTTATGTTTTCTTCATTCAACTTTGATTAGGTAGAACTCTTAGAGACATTGGCATAGGGAAAGGTAGGAACAAAACTTTAGTAACACAGGAGCTACCACAAAGAATCAATAACTGGGATATCATCTTATTAAAATGAGAAATTTTAACAGCAAGAGAAACTACCAACAGAGTGAAAAAACAATATCCAAAATAGGAAAAAAGTTGAACCATCTGTTCTTCAAACAAAGGTATACTATCTAGAATATATAAAGAACTTAGAAAAACAGCTCTCAAAGTTTAAAGACCCAACTAAAAAGTATTTGAAATGAACAGACATTTTTCAGATGAAGAAGTGAAGACAACTAAGAAACATATGAAGAAATGTTCAACATTACCAGTCATTTAAGAAATGCAAACAAAAACAAAACTGAGCTTCTGTCTTATTCAGAAAGAAGGCTGGTATTCATAAATCAACCAATAACAAATGCTAATAGTCTTGTGGGGAGGAAGGGACTTTTCTTCATTGTTGGTGGGAATATATACTGGTGTAACCACTTTGAAAGTCACTGTGGAGATTCCTCAAAAACCTAGGATGAGAGATTCCATTTGATTCTGCTATTTCCCAGCTGGGTATACTCAGGAAAGATTAAAAGCATCATACCACAGTGACATATGTGCCCTCATGTTTATAGAAGCTTAATTTGTAGTAGGTAAATCTTGGAAACAGCCCAAACGTTGATCAACAGGAGACTGGATAAAGAAGATGTGGGGATTTTTTGTAACAAAATGGAGTATTACTCAGCCACAAAGGACAATAAATTAGAGACATTTATAGGAAAGTCAGTGCACCTCAAGACCCTACTCATAAATGAGATAAATAGAACACATGTAAATACCATGTTGTTTCTCTAGTGTGAAAAACTGAAGAGATCCAAAACGTATGATAAGCACTGTGATATGTGAAGGAAATGCCCAAAGAGAAAGGGTAACTATGTGGGGGCAGAGTAAAGAAAAGAAGAGAAAGAAAAAATGTGATGAAATGGGAGGTTTTAAATTATTTTGAATTATATGGTTAAAATATTATCAAATGATGGAATTTAAAATATTATGGCAATGAAAAAATTTCTTATTCCAGAAATATTATAAGTTTTTATATTACATAATCCATTCACATACTTTCCAGAGGCCTTACAAAATTGTTAAGCTATATGTTTTCCATTCTTCCACTTCTCACAATGTCATATTTTTATTAAAAGAGGCCAAAATATTCTATAGTTCTTTCTACTTTCCCTGGTTAATTTTGCACACTTTGCAGCAGTTATCATGGAATTTCAGCTTGATTAGTTTGAGATCTTTCCTATGCATTACTGGAATAAATTTCTGCATGTATGCGAGTGAATCGTGGAGGCACGGCTATGGGAGTGTATTTATGGTTATTCACTCCTTCTAATTTGGGCTCTCATATTATTCTCATTCTTTGGAACTATGAATTGAACAGTTTGTTCTGCCATGAACTTCCATTATTCTATATCTGCCTTAAAGTGGATCAGGGATTGAAACCATGAGCAAATTAAGTCCTTCTTCTCTTAAATTGTGAGTAAAATGTAGAAAGTTGGTACTACAGAAGAGGCATTCTTGCTGTGATTGTATCTAACAATGTTATTCGAAAGCCTTCTGGATTGGTTCTCATGAGGCATTTGAAAGATTTAGAGAAGTAAGCCAGATAAACCCAGAAGGCTCTAAGTGGACCTTGATGACTGATTCTCTCAGACTTCAAAAGGCAGAATGCTTACAGAACGCAAAGGAATGTGGACAGTAAAAGCCAGACTGAGGAAGTTTCAGTTGAGAACAAGGACTGCATTGGAAGTTGGACTAGTGGACATGTGTGCAATACCCTGGCAGAAAATTTATGTATATATTTACTGTGTCTTCAGACTTTGGGAACACTGAGATTAAGAAAGGCAAAGTAGGGCCAGGGATTTGGCTCAGTGGTTCTGGTGCCTGTCTTGCAAGTACAAGGACCTGTGTTCAATCCCTGGTAACCACATACAATACTGAGTATGGAGACTCATGCCCAGCAGCAATCAGTACCACATACCACAGTGCTGGGCATGGTGGCTCATGCCTGTAATCCTAGCACTCGGGTGGCAGAGGCAGGAGGATTGCTGTGATTTGAGCTGGAGGCTGAGCTCAGGGCCAGTCTGAACTACAAAGCAAGACCCTGTCTCAAAAATAAATAAATAAATAAATAAATACATAAATAAAAAATAAAAAAATAAAATAAAATGGCAAACTAGATCATGTAGGAAAGAAATGTGAAGGCAGCCTAATGTTCCAGGGGAGGTGTGCCTTCTGCTATTATTTTAGGTACAATAAATCGAGCTCTTAATGTTTATAATGATTCCTTTACTATTGACTCTGCTTTATTCAACTCTCTCAACTGTAGTATATGTGTAGTTCTCTAAATGTTATCATGAGCTTTCTGATTTTGACGAATTTCTCATATTATTCTTTTTCTCTGAAGCTCTTTCCACTCCTTATTCTTTGCATAAATTATTACCATGTAATCCATAGACATCATTTTCCTCACACAAACTTCTACGGTCCTTGACTGACTGAGACTGAATGTGATAGTCTCTCATTCACTGAGCTCCTTTTACTTACTGAAAATAAATCAGTACTTATCACATTATGTTTTATTTACTAATTTATTTGATTGTCTCTTTTATCAAGATGTAAGGTATGTAAGAAAAACAGTTTTCCTTGTCATTACTGATGCTTGAAATATATTATTCACAATAACACCTAGTCAACTACTCAATAAATACCTTCAAATTTATGTGTTATTTTTTAATATATTTATTTATCCAGTCATAAAAGCAGTATATATATCTTTGAGATTGTTGGAATCTGCCAGTGCTTTTATGATGTGCTTATAGAGGTGTACATTTTTGCTTCTGTTGTAGTATGTTGAGCATTTGATATATAAAGAAGAATAAACTTAATGACTAAAGTTTGTCTCTTAATATTCAGCAAATACCATTTATTATTAAGGTAAAGTTGAAATGTTTTTCTCTTGAGTTATCGAGAAGAATTTACAAAACTTGTCAAAATGCCATGATTTGTTATTGCTTAAAGAAAATTAGATTTAAAAATAATGCTAATCTTTAAAGAACATTAGAAGTTTAGAACTGAATTCTAATTAAGTTTTGTTAATAATTATTGAATTAGTAATGATGTAATTATTATGTATACACAGAAGAATAATCCAAATATATATTCCCTAAAATTATTTTCAGTTAAAAATCATGATTCAACATGAAAGGTGAAAAATGACCATATAACATATTCTTACATCATGCAGTTTATTTTTATATTTGTTTTCTATTTTATGCTGCCCAAGAGTGTTCTAGTGGTCACAGGGATTAGACAGAATACAATTAAAAAAGTATGATAACTATAAAATAATACTGAATTTAATATGGTTGCAATGCAATTTAGTATATGACAAACTTTCTGCCTTATATAGCTGCTCATTTATTTACTCATTTAACTTTGTGCTATCTATTCATGTAGCCTGGACAGAGTTTCAAACTGAATTAGTCATAATTTATAAAGTTAACAAAACTTTAATAAATATTATATACTATAGTTTATTGAATCATTCTATTCTTAAAATATGGACAATAAGCCCACAGACAAGATGGTTACACAAGTTATGTGTGTATTTTTAATTCTAAATTTAAAAAATTTTCTATTTTAATAGAACAACAAGGAACATGCTGGAATCACAATTCCCTGAAAATTTAATAATAGTAACACCAATCTCACAAATACTGATAATTGTCAATTCCATTTTGTTCTAATGTAATCAACTAACATAATCAAAATTACTGAGCCTTAATCTCTAGTAGAGAAGAAAAATATGTTAGTTTTGAGATATTTTATAGCAACACTTTAAATACTGTTAAAAATACTCTATCTTCAATAAAGTATAATTCCAGCACATACAATGAGTGGGGACAGGGCTTTACATGAGAGTTTAAGTCATTTCCCATTCCATAGAAAGTATGTAAGACTATTCTGATTATATAAAAGGTCTGAGTTATAGAATATCTAATGCCATTTGGGAATATAATCAATTATTTCTACACCATAATTAAACTAAATATGTTAATCTTATTATATCTAAATATAGGAAATATAGGCATGCGAACTGTGACCTATTACAAATTTATGGTTGCCTACTAAATTGTATGTGTGTCTGGGAACATTAAGACTTTGTAATTCTGTATCAAGGTATAAATACCAGTCATCGAGAGTACAAATACATTTTTAAAAAACTAATTTGGCTCAAGATACAAAATTGTTATTTGAACATAGTGATTCAATTTGCTTTTAGATAAAATTATATTTTGATGAGTACTGACCATTTTCCTAAGTCTTATAATGAGAATATTATGCTGAAAGTATGTAAATATAATACTGACTTATCCAACCTGTATATCTGGACTTATACAATGATAAATATTGTAATATATTTTGAAAATAGAAACTGTTACCTTCCTTTTATATGTTGTCCTTTGAAATTTTGTATAGGTTCAACAGTTTCAAAACGTCCTACTCTTTGGTTTAAAAATAAAAAGAAACAATAATATACAATCTTCAGCAACTCATACTGCTTCAGATTATCAAAGATAGTATTGTTTTTCTTTCTAAAATATATTTTAAGATTTATTTATTTATTTATTTATTTATTTTTTAGGTTTTTTGAGACAGGGTCTCGCTTTGTGGTTCAGGCTGGGCCTAAGCTCAGCCTCGAACTCACATCACAGCATTCCTCCTGCCTCTGCCTCCCGAGTGCTGGGATTACAGGCGTGAGCCACCACGCCCAGCACTGTGGTATGTGGTACTGGTTGCTGCTGGGTGCGAGTCTCCACACCCAGTATGATATATGGTTACTGGGATTGAACCCGGGCCCTTGCACTTGCAAGACAGGCGCCGGAACCACTGAGCTAAATCCCTGGCCCTATTTTAAGATTTTTGAAATCACAATTTTCAATTCCTTGTTAAAATTATTTGTTATTGAGATAAAAAATGTTAAACTGGGAAGATTGCCTAGTTATCAAAACTCACGATTTCCTCCCCAATGCTGACTTCTAGGAGATTAGAAAAGCCTGCTAACATATGTGTGCTTCAAATTTTTGTTTCCTCTCTCTAAATGAGGAATTTAAAACAGTATGACACTAGGGTGTTGAGATAATGTATTCCAAAGCATTTTAGCGTCTTAAATCTGAACAGTTCATGGACAAGAAAATGATTTTATTCATTCCTGACTTTAATACTTTTTTTCTAGGAGAAATTACCAAATTATTTTTCTTTCATCAAGAACTAAATACATGCTTTTGTGTTTTGAAAGCATGGTCCCCTTGGACAAGGACAATTAAACATAGTTAAAAAGGAAGCAGCTTTTAATTTATTTTCAGTTGGCAAGCAACAGAATAGATTCTTTCTCTTATTTATTTTTATTTAATCTGTGAGACCAATGGCTCCCCAGTGAGAAGATAATATGAATGCAGCAGTTCAGACATTATTTTAACATCTCCTGCACCCCGCATTAGATTATTACACAGTGTTCCCTTGTGTCAAACTGGAGAAAAAAAATGAAGACAAGCCATTTGTAACAAGATTTTTGAAAATTGATTAATTATTTGGCACATTAGTGGCTCCAAGAAGACCTGAAAATACAATTAATGAGATTCCACTTGCTCTAGAGAAATCGTGAGGCACAATATCTGGCACAGTGTTGCACACAGAATTAGAAATGGGTTTACTGAACTGGATAATATCAGACACTCCTAAAACTACTTTCAGAATGTTCTTCCAAAGTGGCCGACTCACAAATGGACAGTAGTTTTTCTAAGAAAGCAAAGAAGTTTCTCATCCTCATCTTGTTTATCTTCCCTGGTAATACCCTCATGAGTCATTGTAGGACAGTTTTAATGACTTAATTGCACTTTCTATTCTATGATCTAAACATATTCTTGAGATTCATCCGTAATTAAATTCAGCGATAAAAGGGGCTCCCAACAAGAGAATCTAATGGGAAGTACTACTTTGTTTTCATGTTCTTTTTTGTATTGATGACAATGTAAACTATTATCTGCTTACCAATCCAAGATTTGAATTCAGAATATAAGATTCAAAGTAATCATAACAATTAATTCTTTTTTCTTGCATTTATACACTTTTTAAATCATGCTTCGCTGTACTAAATCATAAATGAATACAACCAAGAATGTAGTTGTGTGAGTTATTACTTTAGGCATGATAAAAAATGAAATATTTTGTTTGTTGTTTATTTCAAAAAGTGATTTAAAATATCATTAAATAAAACTAAAGAGCTTGATCGTATCTAAGATTACCAAAGAGAAGTATTTATAAAGCACAAAACAATTAAAATATTGATAATTGCACATGGAAAAAAGCATTAATTATATTTTACAAAATATTTTGGATTAGCTGAAAACCTAGTTTTAGGAAGGTTAAATATGTAACCTTGCATTTAGCTTTATTATAACACATAGATCACACAAAAGTCAATTTTTTAAAAGGGAATTATATAGTAGAGTTCAGGCAAATCTATTGTGTTAGTGAGTTACTATATAGAACAGAAATCTCCATGAGAAAGGGAGAGAAAAATAGAGAAGATAAAAAACTTCTAGATGAATTATCCATTGACTGGTATACAAAAGGGAAATAGTGCTACTATTTTATCTGAATGGGGGCTTCATGATGGGAAATGTGTACAGCAGCAATAACTTGCCAAGTGTAGCGATAAAACATTTGAACCAAGTCAGATTTTATTGTATTAACATCAGATTTCATACTGTAACCATTTTGGAGCCCACATAATTTTTTAAACATTCTCACAAACTTTGCTGTTCAATTCCAGAGTCTATCCTTGAGATATTTTATGTACCTACTAGATGGAATGCTAATGTGTGTGACTGAAATCACACATTTATTGCTACATGTTGTCTTTGTTCTGAATGAAATTAACCTGAAGAAGCAAACTGTTGGTGGCTAACTGTACAATGGCATTGGGCTTAAATTTATTGCAGAAATATAATTTAAGTAACTTTGAAGATGCGCTAACTTGTTTGTAAACGTACATTCAAGATTAAATTTCAGAAAATATCCATTCTTATTGAATTTAACTTTTCATATAACAATAGTTATAAAATGCTTAATTACTTTGTGCTTCATAATAAATTTTATAATCACCTCCAAAACTGAAAAAATATATTAGTTATTTTTTTTCTACTGACTTAACTGGGCAGATTAGATTTACATGAAATCACATTAGTGAAAATAACTAGTCTACCACTGACTTCTTTCAACAATGTTTTAGTAGCTTTTACTTCACTAACTTTAATTTTATCATGTTTAGCTTCTAAGAAAATACAGTTATATATGATAATATATTGTAGATATGTTTGTTCTATCTCTCTCTCTATATATATATATATATATCCATATATATCCATATTTATTCTTCACATATATATGTAAAAGAAGTCTAAACTCCAGTACAGAGAAACAGAAGAGAAAAAAAAAGGAGAGAGAAGGAAAGACAGCTCCAACTTTTGAAGTTAACTCTTGACAATAGGTACTGCTTGGTCTCAATTTTTCTATTTCTGTTGTCACTCAACATTAACTCAGAGTTTCCATTTTCATTTTCTTATAGCCTCATCCCCAATTATTATCACTTTTTGAGTTTCTTTCTTCACTATTTGAAATTTGTCATATAAATGGTTGCAGGCCAGTAGAGCACATCAGTAGCCAACAAAATCTAGAAATCTTCATTTTGCTCTAGCACTGGGACTGTTAAATTAGAAAATATTCCCTTTTATTTATAGCTTAGGATCAGAAAAATAAAAACTTATTCAAAGAGCTCTTTATTACAGCAAAAATCTGATTATGATGCTTTAGTTAAGATATATTTGTAAGATAAAATGATATATTAAACGAAACACATAAATTGAAATTAATACAAATTGCAGTATGCCTAGCATATTTTTACAAACTGATAAATGTTCCCTTTAGCCACAGGAAACTTGAGATAACATTTTTAAAAATAACTAAAATCAGGTCTTAGTTTGAAATATTCTGGTATTAAATTGAAAGATTGGGAAGCAATTCAAATATCAGTCTCATTATAAATAACAAAATATTAAGAATATGGAGAAATACATTATTGGAAATGACTCATTAAAATGGTATAGGTTTGAATACATTTTTCCCTTCAAAGAAATGAAAATACGTGACCAGACTTGGGAAGAGAAATTACAAGTAATTCTCAACAAATGTCTCTTTACACATTTATCTTCAAATCTTTTAAAAGCACTGCAGATCTTAACAAGCCCAAAGCTTCTTTTGTGAGCTACTTATTGATTGGTAGAAAATAAACTTCTCCACATAAATTCTGCTGATTGCTTTAACACCAACACACCTAACTGTTCAATTTGGAAACTGCCTTTCCATGTTTTCTACTTTAAAAAAATAAATTTCTTAACAGGACAGACTTCAAGGAAACAGTATGTGCAGAATGAACGTGAGGTGGATCGGGGAGAATGTCACAGACTAAGAGAAGTCGTGATTAGGGTGCAGAGGACGACATGCTCTGAAGTGGCCAGGTAAATAAGATCACCATGTCATGTACTGAAGAGTTTTATTCCACATGGAAATTCCTTGAAAAGTAAAACACTTATCCAGGAATATAGGTCTTATAAATGTCATGCTAGTGCCTTTATGACACTAAATTACAGCTGAAAAGCTATTTACCTCACTGCATTCATCTTATAAATGATTTACTTGAACCTTCCTAATATATGTATTTAGAAGCATTTTCTTACCAGAGATAATATTTAGTTCTTGAAATCATTGCATTCAAAACACTTCTAAAATGCATATTATTTATATAACAAATATAGACATACTTGAATGTCTATATGACTTATGACTATTGTTCGTTAATGTTATATTGCACTTGAATCTGTCAAAGATTGTATTTCTTGATTATTCTAGAATAAGACAAAAACAAATCTAACTCTTTGTTAACTCCATATTAGATCCTCAAATACATCAAATATATCTGTTTCAGTATTGACAACATCACTACCAAAATCCAATGTGGCATCTTGTTTTAATTTTTTAAAGTTTTCTTCTGTACTGTTCTGTTCTTGTTTGTGTGTTCTGGGAACTGTGTTGAGTGCTCTTTTCAAGTGAAAAGGAGCTCTCCCACTGAGCTACACTGCCCTCCTAAAAATAGTGCAAAAAATTTCCAGAAACTGTATCTTTGTCATAGGTCACGAAGGAGTCCCAGACATTGGTGAAGACCAGAAATCTTGGAGAAGGGCATACAATCTTTATATCATTGGGTCAACATTGAGATACCCACTCTATAAAATCCACTTGAATCACTCTGCTTCTATAAATACCATTATTAAGACCTATTTTTCTACATTCCTAAGCACAGAAATATTTAGAATTATAGCATACATAAGAATGAAGCACTTGTGGATTAGTTATAAATTAGTTTATAATTAGTTATAAAATTTGTAGCTATTAACTTTCCATAATGAATATAATCATTATATAATGCAAACATGTATTAATAAAAATATTTTAAAAATAAAAACAATTCAAACTCAAATAATCACTCAATGATGAAATAATATTTATTTTTTTACACTGGAATCTATCAAAAACAGCTCGTGAAACATGGATTTGAGTGCAGGTAGATTTTACAGAGTGATACTATGAAATATTGGATGACAAAAAGCATCTATACTTAAAAAGTACAGATGCTAAAACAAGGCATACTTCAAATTATTGAGCTGTGGAATCAAAATTAAAGTATTGCAATTCATTTTATTATCAATTATTAAAGTTGAAAAAATGCTTAAAATAATTTTAAGTGATCATATTCGTTTTTGTCTAATTCTTTCATTTAAAGAGGATGAATCTAAGGTCCAGAAGAGTAAAGAACTCTCTCCTGGGTCATGTAGAAATATAAAAGGAGTAAAGTGCCTATTATGTCTACATATTAAATCTCTTCCCAGAGTATTATATATTTGGAAGGGGACTGAATTGTGGGGCTAATATACTCTTTAGTAGACCCTGTACTTGAATATGCTGTTAGAATGAGGGACTTGATAGGAGGTGAGTTATTGGAGTTGTGTCCCAGAAGAGTGGGTTTTTATTCTAGGATCATTCTTTTTCTCTCTTTTCCCCAACTACTATAAGTTGACCAGTTTTTAATTTTTTATTCTTTATGGTGATGTTTCTCTATGTTCTTCTGCACTGGAGAAAGCTGGTCTTTGATAAGACTCATTGGAAATCAAGATCCAGAGAAACCTCCTCTTTAAATTTTTGACACTAAGTATTTTGTGCCAGCACTAAGAAAATGACTAAAACAAGCTTGAGTCCTGAAAAAGTAGGATTATTACCATGAGTTTACCTAAGTAAATGATTAAGAAACCTTTGATAATGGTTTGCTAGAGGATCCTGGAAAGACTTGGAGATAGCAGCTGGAGAAGCCTTAGAACACTGTGAGTTGAGTAGAAGAGACTGAATCCAGATTTTTGTAGAACTCACTAGACCATGACACTGGTAACAATGCAAAAAGAAACCAAGCTCAGTAATTTCAAAGGAAACAAGGAGTCCATCAGCAGTTAGTCTATAATTCTTGTGTGCTATACCTTCACAGAAAATTTGTCTTTATTTTGCTCACATCTTAAGACATTGTAGGAGACTGGGATAAAGGCAGGGGATTAATTAGCCCAGCCAAGGAAATTTCAAAGTAGACTGACATTCATACTGGGGCATGAGTACTGCTGACTACTTTTAGGTAGATCTATAGTTAAAATCGGAGCAAAAAGCAGATATGAAAAGGTCGTAGTTTTTCAGAGAAGAAAATCCTGAAAAATTCTGTCAAAGGAAAATAGGGTTGCTGAAAGGATTAGTATTAACTAGAATTCAAGTACTTCACATTAGAACAATATAAAAATGACTTGGAGGCATTAGAGAAATCCATAGAACCCTATCTTCATGAGCTCAAGGACACACATGTATAAAGCTTTCATTTTCAAAGAGAGACCTCAGTCTTGCTGCTCTGGGAGTGCTGCCTAAGGATTTCATTCCCTGGGATTCCTTTCACAATATTCAGCCATTCAGGCCAAGTCCTCTGCAGCCATGATCCAAGGGACTCTGACTACAGCTGTCACCAGAACTTGGAGTCATCTAACATTGCTGTTTTTTAGGCATGTCTAATGCAAATGTTATGATGTACGGGTTGAGTGGACGAATGATAAAAGTCATAAAGGGTTCTGCAGGACAAAAACAAAGAAAGCTCTGAGCATAATATACTGAAACTGCACAGGCGGAAAGTAGCAAGACGTTTAGACTAGTAAAGCCTGTTGTGTATCCTTTCCCTTGCCATGATAAGCTGCTTAGGTTTGATCTAGTCCATTATTCTGTTTTTCTTTTGCTTTTTCTGAAGTACTTCCTGTTATTCAAAATAACAAAGAATTCTTAGTTTGAGATTGGCCTCCTAAGACTCCCTAATACTGGCTGTTCCTATTTGGACTATCCCTCTGGGCCTCCCAGTGTTCAGACCAAGCCTTGTCTCTGAGTTACCCTTTCATCCTCTACACTGCCACAGTCTCACACAGTAACATTATAAGGTCAAGGAAGCTTCCATTTAGAATTCAGATAAAGTCCTAAGAGGACAAGTAAAAATGTGTGACAGAGTTAATAGTCCCTGCTAACAGCCCCTGACAGGGGAATGCATGAAGCTGTGAGTGAACCTGAATATGAGGTGGCGCCCAAGGAGCCTGTGAATGTTAAGAACATGAAATGTCTTCTGAAGAAAACAACAACTGATGTGCACAAACACTCGGAGAAAAAGGCCATGGGGCCTGACGAGCCAGACCGTAGGGCTGAAGATGCCCAAGCCCTTTGAAACTCACAGCGCACTACATCTGTCCTGGGTGCTGAACACAGATACAGAATTTAATATTTTCTTTTCTGGGTTTAGGTCAGGCATTGGCTCCATTTTTGTCTATCTCTCTTTTTCTCCCATTTGGAATGGGAATATTTTCACTTTGTTATTTTATATTAGAAATTTTTAAGTTCTATTTTTACAGTGCCACAAAGCTAAGATTTTGCCTTGAAGCTTTGAGGAACCTTCAAACTTGCACTTTTCAACAAGACTGGACCAACTAAAACTGAAAACTTTTAGAAACAGATGAAATGCATTTTTCAACATGAAATGGTGGATGTGAGTCACTTTGAGAGGAGGGACCTGATGTTATGATTTCAATCTTAAATAGCCCCCAAATCTGATGTTTTTGGATGGTGTTCTGATCATTGGAGTATTACTCTGTACTTATCAGTGGATTCATCTATTGATAAATTAAGAATTGAACATACTGTTGGGGTTTGCAGCTTGTTAGAGGTGAGCCAGTAGGGGCATGAGGTGGAACACAGTTCCTGATGTTTTTACACCAACGCTCAGTTACTTTGTAGACAGAGTTGGGACCGGGGATAGATTTTTTGGTTAGATTCCTAAAATGGGCATGCTACCTAGATCTCACATGGGATGTTCGCAGTACAGTGTAAACTTCCATGAAAATCTAATGAACCACTGATCTGATGGAAGGCAGAGACTGAGCCATTAGGGAGCGATGGGGGAAGTAAATTCAAATGAAACATTACTGAACCATCCAATGCTTCTCTCCTATTCTGAAGTTCCGGTTGTAACAGCGGTACTGATTGGTGGCCCAGATACTGGAAACTCCTAAACCAGAATGGTGTATTCCAAGCTTTCTGTTTTCCATGAACCAAAGAGTTTTCTTCTCAGTTCTCTTCCACTGTACTACTTGTGACCTGGAGGAGGTTGCCTTTAGACTGACCCCAGAGGAAACTGGAGGCCAAACAAACCTCTTGTTCTTTAAGTTGTGGGTTTCCAATACTTTTTATTGGTGAAAAAGTTACTATTTTCAGTTGCTTTCCACTATTACTGATAAATTTAATAACCATATATGATGATTATTATTAATACCAGTTAAATTTTCACAGTCTATACAGCACTTCATAGGATCTAAACTAATCCCCTGATATTCATTATTTTTTAGGTAATATTTTTATCAGTTTCTACACTCTAAGAGTGTAACTCGGGAGAGAGACTTTTAAAGACATCCCAAGGGATAATCAAGAAAATCTCATTGTACATCACTTGCTTGTTTTCCTGAGGCTCAGCCAGGGCTACCGGCATGGCTTTAGGCTTTCCTGATTCACACCTAACCTCGTACTGCTCCGTACAACTTCAGATCTTCATCATTCTGTGACTAAACTGCCGGCCTCCCCTGATAAATGCATCTTCCATTCCTCCTGGGAAAAACATGCTCCTGCTGGTTTTGTATTCCCACTTCTTCTCTGAATGTTCACTTACACTTTTTCTCCTACATGAAATCTAGATGTTTTCCAGAGACATATTTGGCTATTTAATCATCTCACATAGTGACAGTTTTAATACTTTTTCTTTAAAAGTGAGTATATAGGTTATATTTGTCTCTCAGTGTCACACATAGACCATTATTTACCAGTCTCAGAATCTTCAGTATTTTTGAAAAATATTCGAATACAACATGCAAAAAAGTGATCATCTATGAGTGAAGATCAGCAGGAATAACAGTACAATAATTAAAAAACAACAGCTATAGTACTAGTAATAATTCTTTTAAATATAAGAATTAAAGCTATATTACACAAAACATTATAAAAGGAGCAAAACTATAAACAGTGAGTAACAAGGATGTTTACACACATTATAGTGAAGATCAGAAAGATAAAACAGACTAAAAAATTTACAGCAAATT
>PVIR01009855.1:0-51747 GCA_004026965.1 Petromus typicus | reverse complement strand
CAATCCTCCTGCCTCTGCCTCCCGAGTGCTGGGATTACAGGCATGAGCCACCACGCCCGGCACTGTGGTATGTGGTACTGGTTGCTGCTGGGTGTGGGTCACCACACCCAGTATTGTTATGTGGTTACCGGGGAATCGAACCCAGGTCCTTGCGCTTGCGAGACAGGCGCCGGAACCACTGAGCTAACTTCCCGGCCCTTCTTTTTTTTTTTAAGGTTTTTTGAGACAGGGTCTCGCTTTGTGGTTCAGGCTGGCCCTGAGCTCAGCCTCCAACTCACATCACAGCAATCCTCCTGCCTCTGCCTCCCGAGTGCTGGGATGACAGGCGTGAGCCACCACGCCCAGCACTGTGGTATGTGGTACTGGTTGCTGCTGGGTGTAAGTCTCCACACCCAGTATAGGTATGTGGTTACTGGGGACCAAACCTGGGCCCTTACACTTGCAAGACAGGCGCCGGAACCACTGAGCTAAATCCCCAGCCCAGAGTCCTTTCATTTCTATCACACTCTGACAAACAGAATCTTCTGATCTCTAATTCTCAGATCTCTGATGGTAAAAAGATTAGTCATAATTCATAGATGGCAAAGCAGAACTGGCCACAGAGGTGCACATCCATAGTCCCAGTACTCAGGAGGTGAGACAGGAAGGTAGATGCATGTTTAAAACCAGCCTGGGTCACACAAGGAATTCAAGGCCTGTCTGAACCACAAGAGGAAAACCCTGTCTCAAAAACAATCAGGAGGCCCCATGATTTAGCTCAGTGGTTCCAGTGTCTGCGGGCCAACACAAGGTCCCTAGTTCCATCCCTGGTAACTACATACCAAGTGCTGGGTGTGGTGACTCACACCTGTAATTGTAGCACTCGGGAGGCTGAGGCAGGAGGATTGCTGTGAGTTCAAGGCTGGCCTGGGCTACACAGAGAGCTCAGGGCCAGCCTGTACTACAAAGAGAGATCCTGTCTCCAAACCACAAAGACAAACAGGAGAACCGAGAGGACAAAGCCAAAACCCGAAGAGGCTGCAGGTCATGTGCAGACCTCCCTTAGTTTTCTGACGGCTGATGGAGAGGTGAGGAGACCAGCAGAGAAGAGAGGAGCCAGCAGAGTCAGACACCTGCCAAGCCTTGTGGACAGGAAGGGCCAGCACTCCCTCTCAGATGTCCACGCTCCAGTATCACTGGCCTCCCTGACCCTTCCCTGGGCTCCTTGTCCTCAGCCTGGGATGTCAGCAGGGCCCAGAGCCCACCCTCCGAGTCCAAGAGGTGAAGGAAGATCTCTTTAACCCCTCACTGGGGGGGGGGGTCCCATGCCCAGCAGCCAGCAGCTGTTTCGTACAGCTTGCAAACGCTGTCCCTCGGAAGGCTGGCCTGTCGTAGTGCCAGCGTGACTGAGAACAAACCAGTCTCTCCCTCTCATGCTCCCTCCCATGCCTCTGTTCACCCGCGGGGGTGCAGAGGGCTCCTACACCCACAGGGAGGCAAAGCTGGTGCATTCTGGATGTTGCTTGGCACATCTGGCAGGGCGCTAGACCCCTGAAAACTTCTGCTGCACTGAGTGTGTATGGCACGGGGGAACGAGCCCACGGCCTCGGCGTGAGCTACATGTTCAACCCGATTTATGTATGTATTTATTTATTTTGAGACAGGGTCTCATTAAACTCCTAAATTGCCCAGGCCGAGTTTGAGCTTGAAATTGTGATCCTCCTGCTTCAGCGTCCCAGAGCGCTGAGATCACAGGCGTCAGCCACCATGCTTGGCTTCCCGGCTGACTTCCTAGGCCTGAACCCCGCCTGGGATGTGAATTCCCGCTTCTTGGTCCCTTACTCCATCTCTCAAGCGAGATTATCTCGCTTCACTCTTCGCTGCGCGGTTCAAACTCCGCTCCCTAGGAGACCCCGGGGCGCCCTCTAGCGGACACGGGGTGGGGCCATCGCTCCTTCTCATTCTCACCCGCCGCACCGGACCGTACCCACACCTGATCCGCGCCACCGGGCTGGAGACCCTGATGCGAGCGAGAGAACGTTTGGGGTGGGCGAAGAGCAGAGGTTAGCACACAAACCAAGGTCAGCAAGAACCTGGCAGTGGGTAGATGGTCTTTGGCTGGACGACGGCACCCCTTCCTTCTCTGGGGCTCCCGGTCTGGTGTCCGGACGTGTTCACAGGTGACCGTCCCGCGTCCCCCACCTCCTGCTCCAGATCTGATCCCACCCTCGCAGCCTGACTGCGGGTAGGGCCCAGTTCCCTTTCTGCTAGCCCGGGATTGTCTGTAATGCGGGCCATGGGGCGGCCTGGAGGGGGCGCCCAGGGGGGTGTCCCCGCGGGGGGTCCAAGAAAAAGGGAAGAGGTGCGGGGAGACTCTCCGGCCGACCTCCTAGAAACTGCCCGCGCTCCGGGAGCGGCGCCCCCGCCACTGCCAGAAACCAGCCTTCTTAGAAGGGAGGGGGTGGGGGGAAAGTGTGAATGAGAAATTGGAGGCGGAGCGCGCGGGGGAGGGGCCGCTGCCAGGAACGCGCCGCCGAGGCTGGCGCCGCGCCCGCCGGCCGCCCTGGCCGCCTAGAGTCGCGCTTTGTCTCCGCGCGTCTCCGCCGGTCCCGGCCCCTTCTCGAGGCCCGCCCTCGGCGCCCGCGGCCCCTCCCTCGCCCTCTGCGCGCAGCCTTTCATTGCTGCTAGTAGTGACTAAACATTACAAGAAGACCAGCCGTGCAGTTCCAGGAATCAGGGGGGCGGGGCGCCAGGCCGCGTAAATACCCGCGCGCGGCCTCCGGGGCGGTCTGACTCGACTCCCCGCGCCGCCGCCGCCGCCGCTGCTCGGTCCCTGCACGTCGCCTGCCCGGCCCCGCTCCCGCCGCGGCTCCTCGTCTCGTCTAGTCCCGGCCCGGTCGGCCCCGGGGACGTCGGGGCCCGAGGGACGCGCGCAAGAGGGCGCCTTTGTGGACTTCGCGGCCGCCAACATCTGGGCGCTGCGCGGGCCACCGCTGGCCACCGCGCCGCCGTCGCCTCGCCTTGGGGACAGGAGGAGGCGAAGCCCCGAGGCCGGAGACTTCGGTGCGGGACTAGGTAGGAAGGAGGGGCGCGGGGAAGGGAGGGGGCCTCGCTTAGTCCTGGGAGCTTTTCCCGGTTTCCCCTCCCCTTCCCGGGTCCTTCCCGGCAGGGAGGGGAAGAGGTAGGGGGCAGAGCGGATGGGAACCGGAGATCCCAGGTTCCCGGAAAGCTCCGACTGGAGCCCTCGGGCTCCTCTGGTCCCTCCCTACCCCCATACTCGGCTTTCTGCCCCTGGCCCTCGCTGCCCCGGGCCTCGGGACTGAGCGGCGCCCGGAGCGTCCCGGGGGTCCTTCTCTCGCTCCTCACTCGGGCCGCACTCGGAGACCCAACTTCCGCGCTCGAGTTTCCCACTTGTCTTTTCCGCTCGTGGGGAAGGGGCTGTCCAGGGCCGAGGCCGGACGACCTCCGAGGGGCGCCGGGTCTGCGCTGGGAGGGCCGGGCGGAGGCCGGGCGGCAGGGCGCGCTGGAGGGTTCCGGGCACTCATGCGGCGCGCGCCTTCCTCCTCGCAGCCCCCCGGGATGCGGTAGCGGCCGCTGTGCGGAGGCCGCGAAGCAGCTGCAGCCGCCGCCGCGCAGACCCACGCTGGCTCCGTGCGCCATGGTCACCCACAGCAAGTTTCCCGCCGCCGGGATGAGCCGCCCCCTGGACACCAGCTTGCGCCTCAAGACCTTCAGCTCCAAGAGCGAGTACCAGCTGGTGGTGAACGCAGTGCGCAAGTTGCAGGAAAGCGGTTTCTACTGGAGCGCTGTGACCGGCGGCGAGGCGAACCTGCTGCTCAGCGCCGAGCCGGCCGGCACCTTCCTCATCCGCGACAGCTCGGACCAGCGCCACTTCTTCACTCTGAGTGTCAAGACCCAGTCCGGGACAAAGAACCTGCGCATCCAGTGCGAGGGGGGCAGCTTCTCACTGCAGAGCGACCCGCGGAGCACGCAGCCCGTGCCCCGCTTCGACTGTGTGCTCAAACTGGTGCACCACTACATGCCGCCCCCCAGCGCCCCCACCTTCTCGCCGCCGGCCGAACCCTCCTCGCCTTCCGAGGACCCAGAGCAGCAGCTGCCGGCCCAGCCGCCCCCAGGGACCCCTCCCAGAAGAGCCTATTACATCTACTCCGGGGGAGAAAAGATCCCCCTGGTGCTGAGCCGGCCTCTCTCCTCTAATGTGGCTACCCTTCAGCATCTCTGTCGGAAGACCGTCAATGGGCACCTGGACTCCTACGAGAAAGTCACCCAGTTGCCAGGGCCCATCCGGGAGTTTCTGGACCAGTATGATGCGCCGCTTTAAAGAGCAAAGGGCGGAGGTGTGGAGAGGGTCTCGGGTCCTCCTTCCTCCTTCCTCCGTGGCACATGGCACAAGCACAAAAATCCAGCTGAGAGTCCTGTAGCTCTGGGTGATGGGGGGCGGGGGAGGATAGGCCCCTCCCTCCGGCCTTCCCCCCGCCGCCGGGGCAGGCGGGACCTGGAATGTGTTTGAGAGAAGGGGAAACGCCACCTGGACTCCCCTCCCCCACCTCAACTTCTCCAGCGAGCCTGGTGGGACAATAGCAGCAACGAGTGGATTCTCCTCTTCCCTTCCTCTACTCCCCCTCTGCTTCCCACTCGGGAGGGTTGAACTAAGAGAACTGCCGGGAATCTTCAAACTTTCCAACGGAACTTGTGCTTTGATTTGGTTTAAACCTGAGGAGGGCAGGGGGCCTGGGTTAGAGGATGGAAACGAGAGGGAGCTTGAGAGGCTCCAGGCTGCAGGCTGGCCCAGGAAATGGCCGCTGCTATCCCCACCTCAGGTGAAGAGGGCCGCTGAGTGCTGCACTCCTTCCTGTAGGAGAAAGGCAAGGGGCAACCTGAAGGGAAGCACCTTGGTGCCATAGCTCCTTCCCCATCTGAAGGAGTAAGTGGCATATGGAGGGGGTGGATGGGCTGGTCAGGGACTCTCCTTGTCCTGCCCAAGCTGTATTTCCCAGCACCTCGCCGTGCAGGTGGAGGAGATGAGCCATCTTGGGTCCCAGAAGATGGATTCGACTTTGTGCCTACTGACTGTCTGGCTAGAGATTTGCCTTAAATGCTTCCTGTCCCATGGATAGGGACTGGCACACGAAGAGCCCGTCTGCCCATCGGGCAGGGAGACCTAGGGATACTCCAGAGAGCACCCAGCCAGCCACTGGCCAGAGGACTGGGTTGGTGGGGGTCCGACCCGCACCTCCCCAGCCCAGCTCTGGGAGAATGTTAGCCTGTTGGTATTGGCCAATTCTGGGCGCCTTGTGGTCAGAGCTGAGCCACCAGGTCCCACAGCCCCCCAGGCCCTGCACAGCAGGAAGTCATCTAGGCGCTGCCACTCCAGCTGCAATAGCACTGTTGAGTGACACCTTACAGGAATGTGGCAGCAATGGAATTACCTGGAACTGTCCTTTGGGGGGAAAACTAAACACATAGTTTTCTGTGTCAGGTATCAGGCAAGGTGGGGCAGCTGTGCGTTGGGGTGGTTTTCTTTTCCTGTTTTTCGTTTATTTTTTAATAATGTTTACAATCTGCCTCAATCTGTCTTTTATAAAGATTCCACCTCCAGTCCTTGCCCCCACCCCCGCCAGGCCTTCGAGGCTGTTAGGAAATGCTTGAAGAACTCAACCAAATCCCAATCCAAGTCAAACTTTGCACATATTTATATTTATACTCAGAAAAGAAACATTTCAGTAATTTATAATAAAGAGCACTATTTTTTAATGAAAAATACTGACTTGAGACTTCTCCCCCTCCTTTCTCTGCCTGGATTTCTTTCACCCTCACACACACTTCAGCATTGGAGGAGGGAGAAGGGGCCATGGAGTACGCTGACTGCCCAGACTCTCACACTGCCTTACTCTCCTTGTCACTGTGCCTGCCCAACTGTGCCACTGACAAGCTAAGGTGGCCACCCAGACTTCAGACTTGCCAGGAGGTTCCTGCTAGTCTGATTCAGATCTGACCAGAATATGCAAAGCAAGTTGGAAAGAAGAACTTCAAAGGGCTTGAAGGAGTAGCTGAGCTGTGGTCTGAGCTGTTAAAGGTGCTAGGTGGGGCTCCTGGGCAGGGGGTGTTGAAGAATGCACTGACGCTGGTCCGACAGATGAGCCTGGTACCGAGGGAGCTGTTGGACCAGGTGTTGCAGAGCTTCCTAGCCATGCTCCCCACATTTTTAGGGACCCTAATGTAGGCCATGAGCTGCATCATGCTCATCCCAGAAATAGCACTCAACTACTTGCCCATCTCCCACACACCTAAGAGGCCACCTAGGATGACTCCCAAGACACCCCCCAAAAGGCAAGGTATCCTCAGACACAGCTTTGTGCCAGCAGGGGCTTGGACTCGCCACTTCTGGTGCCTAGATAGGTACTCAGTAAATATTTGCCAACTGAGTGACAGCAGCCTCTCAGGTTCAGGGAGGTTGAACAGCCTGCCCAAGGACACAGCCCCTGGGAGTGTGGGCAATGGGATGGATTTCCAAAGCCCACAGCTCTATGTCCCATGCACTCGGCAAATGCTCACAGTTCCCCCAGGTGAGTCCCTCCCTAAAAAGCCAAAAGCAAACACCTTGATCCTTCTCTGCTCTGCTTCCATCTCCAGCCCCCCAGACAGACCTGCTCCCCACCCCCCCACCCCCGGGGATGTGAGTCTTCCCCAAGTCAGGGCCTCCGGAATCAGTGTCCAAAAGGCAACTGCGAGAGTAAATAAACAGTCATATTTCTTTCCCATTTCCTGGAATTTGGGGAAAATGACCTCAAGTACCAAGCAGGCCAGACCAGGCAGGAGACCACTGAGTGGACAGAGCAGTGGGACCCTCAACTCTGGTGCAGGGACTGCAGACTCAGGTAGGGTCATGTCCCCAGAGCAGGGTCCAGGTGAGGGGACCTAGTGGGGTCTGCCTCCCCAGACCTACAGTAGGAGCTCTGGGGACATCTGTGGAGCCTGCTCGTCAGCCACCACCCGGCCTCCTGCTGCAGAAAGCACCTCTTCTGCAGCAGCAACAGCCTAGGCAGATCCTGAGCGCCCAATGCCCCTGTCCCTGCTCCAGGGTGTGGTCATTTGGCCAGGGGGTCCAGAGTTCATAGGGCTGAACATTGGGCTTGGGGGAGATGCAGAGTCACAGTCCCACCCCAGCCTTCCATCTGACTCCACATTCTGGTCCGACCTCTGGGGCTGGCAGACAAGGAAACTGAGGCCCAGACACTAGGAAGAGCTAGTAGCCACACTTGGCCCCCCTCCTTTCCTCCCCTGGCTCTCTGGAGCCCTGGACTCTTTCCCTCTTCATCCCATCCTCTGTGTCCAGTGCACCTTGATCTTTTCATGTGTCCTCCAAAGAACTTCGTGGGGAGTCCTCTGTCCTGGGTGCTCCTGGCCCCGAGATGCCCTTAGGAGAAGCCTGCAGAATCCCATGGCCAAACGAAAGGCCCTGTGCCCTGTTGCTCTGCTTAGAGAATCCACCTCAAGAGGCCTGTCCTCTTTGGTGGTGCTGTTTTGGTCAGGCCTCCGGGTGACTTGGAGCCAAGAATGGGAAATCTAAGGCCTGCTTGGGGGCAGGGAAGGAGGAGGCCACTGACAGGGGAGCCAGCGATGGAAATAAGCCTGCACTAGGTGTCCTATCCTAAGAATGAGTAAGGATGCTGGGGGGTGGGCATTGCAGGCGTGCCAGGCAGAGAGGTTTGGGCCCGGGAGAGGGGCTAGCAGGGAGTCAGGCAGAGAGAGAAGTCTGCAGGCGTAGGGGACTCGGCCCCAGGATCGCGGCAGAGAGGGAGCAGAACCCCAAGCCGAGGAGCCCCTTCCCGCGCCCCGCCCCCTCCCGTTTCGGCGGCTGCCGGCCGGGCGGGCGCGTCCCTCCGAGGCCGCCCTCTGCCAGGAAGAGTCACTTCCCGGACACCGCGGGAGCCCTGACGGAGCTATGCGAAGAATGTCAGCGCAGAGCGCTGGGGGTGGCACCTCCCGGCTCTCACCGCCCCGTGGAGCGTGCGCACGGCGGAATGGCCACGCCCCTCCAGTTTTACCACGCCCCCGCCACGCCCCCTGCCGTGGAGCGCGGTCGCCGAGGCAACGGGATTACAGGCGCTAGGCGCTGTTTATTCTCAGCTCAGTGCCAGGAAACTCGGCAACGAGGCTGCCAGGCTCGCCTCCCTGGGGTGGGGGCGAAGGGAGCCCGTCATTGGTCACCGGGGGTCACTGACCCCTCCGGAAGGCTGCTCAGAAACCTGACACCCCTCCCGGGTGCGTCTTTCCTGTCCCGGAGCAGCAGAGGGCCCCGCCAGGCAGCCGAGCAAACCCCCCTCCCAACTCCATCCTGGAACCCTGTCCCTGGAGCTCGCCCCATTCGTTCCCCATTCAGCCACTCAGCAGATAAGTGTTGACGCACCCCTTGTGTCAGGAGCTATCCTAGGCCACGGGCATTTAGGATCAAACAAGACGAGGCCTGGGGGGTGGGGGGGCTGGCTCTCCTGCGCCACCCCGAAGCGAGGTTGGGTGGGAGCACCAGAACAATTAACTAGTAAATATGTAAATTATATAAATACGGACTGTCCTTAAGACACACATTAAATCACATTTCATCACGTGGTACTGGAACGACTTTTTACCCTCCCTCAGGTAGAGTGACCACGTTAGCCAGAAAGTCTAGTAGACTAGATCAAACGGTCATTTTACCCCTAGTTCAGAACGTAGCCCGGGTTAGATAAAGAAGAAACTTGAGCCCCCAACTCCAAGGACAGGTCTCTCAGCATCGTGTGGTCAAGGGGCTGGAGACTCTAACTCAGAATCCAGCGCTGAGTCGCCCCACCTGGTCCCTAATCGAGCAGCAAGCTCATGGAGTCTCTTCTGCTCCTGGACTCCACCTCCTCTCTCTCCATGTTCTGAATCAGCCACGGAGGAGAGACCTGGAGTGGGAATAATTATCTCACCGGGTGACTGGAGACCACCTGCAGCTGCTTTGGGGGATGGTGAGCTCTCTTCCCGGACAGGGAATTTCCTTCTAGTCCCTTGACTAAGTCACAGCTAGGAAATCGCTAGTGAGGGAAGGCCAAAGTTTACCGCCCGCTGCTGCCACAGCAAGCCTGGACAAGAGCAGCCCTTCTTTCCCTCTTTCTGGGCTCCAGCCCCTGAGGCCTTGGGCCCCAGGATGGTGGGGCTGGAGTGGAGGATGGTGCTGCTTCCCCAGCCCTGAACCCTCCCAGCTGTGCCGTGCTGGGAACAGGCCAGGCGTTTGTGAAATCCATGGGTGAGACGGACCACTGTCATGAGTACTGCCTGTGGAAGCTGATGCGGGGAGGGGGAGGGGGCTGTTCCCAGAAGCAGGGAGAACTCTGGACTTCCCACTCCTGAGCTCTCCACATTGCAGCACACACTGCCTTAAGCAATAGCACAGCCTGGAAGCAGCTCTGCAGAGAACCGGAGGCCCCAGGCTCTTTTTTGAACCAGAAGCCTGAGCTCTGAGTGCTGAAGCTTTGAGCCATCTGAACTCATATCATCCCTGCTGTTATTCATAACAATATTCAGGCCGAGCCTTAGGAAAGCCCAGACTTCACAAGAAAGTGCGTTTCCTCTCTCCCCGCCCGTCCTCCAAGTCTTCAATGATGCTCTTCATACAGAAACATTATGGAATGTCTGTAACACAGAGGATGTTCAGAGTGTAGGTATGAACCTTAAAATCCAGGAGGACCTGGCTTTCCAGGAAGCTGTGGTTTCCGCAGTTTCAGGGTGCTGTCCCAGATGTGCCAATTGTTATGGATGGACATCAGAGGGGCCGCAGCGATCCTAAACTGTAAGGGACCCCAGCAGCGCTGGCAACAACACAGACGCAGGTGGACACACCTTTCTGACCACACTGCCTACGGACAGCCAGGATATATTCTGGGCTTCAAGATGCTCAGCCTGAAAGGGGAACCAGACCGAAAACCAAGAAATGTCCTAAAAAGGAATGGGTGAGAAAATAAACAGTTTACAGGGTACAGATGGGGTGCCCAGAAGGAAATGGGCTACTGTGGCTTCCCAGAAAGTGGGGGGCTGGGACTAAAATACTCTTTCCCCAGGCTTGGAGATCAAGCATCCCAAACATCAGACCAGGGAAGAAATGGCCCCAGAAAAGGGAAATTTGGGGGAAATTCAAGAAGTTTGGTTTCTCCCTCTAGGGCACATCCATGCCAGACTCGCCTTCTAAAAACATCGCTGTTGTCATGGCACATGTGCTGCCCATCCCCCTAGAGTCATGCTGATTCCCACACTTTTCAGGCTCTGTCTATGTGCAAAGCTTGTCTTCAGCTCCATGGCCTCCACTTCACCTTCCACTGAGAGACAGACTCCCTCCCACGGGGTGGTCTCCTCAACTGCCCATCATACCCAGCCCAGCCTCGCTTATGTCAGGGTTACCATGCTGGGTTACCTGCCTGCCCAGCCAGCCCTTTCCTCTCTCCTGGCCCTACCTCGGTGCTGAGGTGCCCTTCTGTCCTGGGTTCTCCATCAGCTTCCGGTGAAGCCCAGCATCTGTCCTCTAGAAGCATCCTGTGAGTCACATTGTTGCCTCTTTCCACTCTGGACCATGAACTCGGAGCACAAAGAAACTCACCCTTGTTCAGCAAACATATGTTTATGGAGTGCCGGCTCCGTGCAGTGCACTACATCTGTTGCTCTCTTTTAGGAACTCCAGAACTAGGGTGCTTGGGGAAGCCTACAAAATGCCTGACCCTGTGGCTGAAAGAAAGACACACTCTTAAAATAATGGGGCTTCCAAAGTTATTAAAATATTATTTGGTCATTTACAGCTTTACTTCCAGAGGCTAAGTGACAGCTTCTATTTTTAGCATCCTACGTTTGTATAAATAGGACTTCATTTTGTAGTCCTGGGGATGAAGCTCAGGACCTCACACGTGGTAAGCAAACACTCTACCTCTAAGCCACATCCCCAGCCCTTAACTTTTGCTTTTCCAAAATGCATTGTAAGGGCTGAATTTGTAGCTCAGTGGTAGAGTGCTTGCCTGGCATGCAGGGGATCCTGAGCTCCATCCTCTATCACCCCCCCACACACACACACACAAAAAAAACACTCTACCCTGATAGGATGTCTCATCACTTCCTTCCTACAGCCTTGGCCTCACAGGTAAGTAGAGTAGGTAAACTGCACTTTCCGGAGGAGCAACAAAAGGTGCCCAGGGGTTTGGGCCTGCCTCCTGGGACAGCTAAGTGGCGTTGGAAGAACTGAAACACCTGTCCCCTGACTCTGAATCCAGCCCTTTCTGCCTCTGGACCTGTTGGGAGAACCCTACTGTGTGCCGGCACCCCGGGCTTCTACTAGCAGCTGTGTAAAGCTCTCATCAGAGCCTTGGTCAGCCCTGGGAGGCTGTCCTGGGCTGTCCTTGTTCTCCCAACCCCCTAAGTGTTTGCATGGAGCATAGAATCAGCTCATGGCCCAATGGAGGTGGAAGGCTGGATGTTCTGGCTGATTCTCAATGGACGGGGTTCCCATGGGAACCCAGCAAGGCCTCTGGCCAACCCAGCGTCTAGGGCTGAAAGCCCCAGAGAACCCCAGATCCCTCCAAACTACTCTTTCTGGAAGTGGGGTGGAGGGGATGACCTCTAAGTTCCTTCCTGTTGAAGAACTCTATGAAAAGGAGGCTGGACAGAGCAAAGCCAGGGCCCAGAGGGAGGCGGGCTGGCTTCCAAGAGTGGTCCTCTAGCCATTCGCTGCCCTTTCAGAGTCCCTTGGCACCTGGTAAAAGTAGGCAAGGGGGTCTGGCAGGAAGGCGGCCCAGCTGGCGCTGGCCACAGTGGAGGAAGGGCAGTCAATTGCCCTGGATTATTGCCCTGCATGGCGGGGCTTCCCCGCTGGACTCCATGGGCCATCAGAGGGCCAAGGTTTAGCTAAAAACTCCACAAGGACCCTGAGCAGGCTCTGGACAGAGCCCTGGAGTGGAGGGGAGGAGCCGTGGACTGCAGCCTGGATCCGCCCTCGGGTCCTCGGCCAAGCCTGTCTCCAGTCTAAGACAAAAAGTTAGAAGGTCATCCAAGGGGCCTGCCACCACAAGAGACCTTGTGCCCACACAGGATAGGGACAGAGTTGGTCAGTCCTGGGTAGTGGCTGCCAGGCTGGACTCAGGCGGGTAGGAGAGCAGCCTGGAGAGGTGCCAATTAAGAACCAGATGCTGGTAGAGGGCATAGGCTTCCAGAAAGACAGAAAGATGAGGAAGTAGGGGCCGGGGATTTGGCTCAGTGGTTCCGGTGCCTGTCTTGCAAGCACAGGGGCCCAGGTTTGATCCCTGGTTAACTACATACCACACTGGGCGTGGAGACTCACGCCCAGCAACAACCAGTACCACACACCACAGTGCCGGGCGTGGTGGCTCACGCCTGTCATCCCAGCACTCGGGAGGCAGAGGCAGGAGGATTGCTGTGATGTGAGTTTGAGGATGAGCTCAGGGCCAGCCTGAACTACAAAGCGAGACCCTGTCTCAAAAAAAAAAAAAAAAAAAAAAAAGATGAAGTAGCCAGAGATGACCAGAACTTCCCAGGGGTGCACAAGGCATGCATGTTGCTGCATGAACATCGCCATGCAGGGCTTTCTATGCTCTGTGTATGAAGGTGACGGACAGGTCTATCCTGGGATGTGCACTGAGCACTATCCTTCCACTGAACCGTACTCGACTGTGACTCACACCAGGCAAGGTTCCCACTGTGAGCAAGACAGCTAACCTGGAGGGGCTGACCAGGAGTGGAAGGGAAGGGCATGGCCAGAGGAACAGAGGGTGAGCGACCTCGGCCTCAGAGGCTGGAGTTAAGCCTCAGAGTCAGCCTGTCCTAATGTGGGTGGGACGGCTCTGTCCAGCCCGAGTGCCCTCCTTGCTGGTCTCTGGAGGGGTTTACTGCAAACAGACGGGAACGCAAGAGAATGCTGTTGGCCTGGTGTTCCCCTGGCTGGCAGGCTGTGGAGAGTTAGATGGGTTGCTGAGCCAAAGCCCTCGTCTCCACCCTC
This sequence comes from Petromus typicus, assembly GCA_004026965.1. Classification (NCBI taxonomy): domain Eukaryota; kingdom Metazoa; phylum Chordata; class Mammalia; order Rodentia; family Petromuridae; genus Petromus; species Petromus typicus. Next base: position 38,735 of record PVIR01009855.1, on the reverse strand, counting down.
ACCCCGAGGAAGAGAGTCCTTACCCAGTGTGTTTTATTTATTTCACAAACACTTTTACAGCTGCACTTCCAAGTACCAGGCACTATTCTAAGCTCTTGAAACACATTAACTCTGAATTCTCCAGGCATTAGGTACAGCTGCTGCCCCGTATTTTCAATGGAGGAAATGTGGAACAGTGATGCGGTGCAAGTGGCCCAAGGTCACACAGATGACCTGGAGTAGAGCCTGGCCCCAAAGCCTTCTGTTGCATTCTGGGGTTCCCGCCTGTGGCCGGGTGCTTACTTAGCATAGCCTCAGTGAGCCCTGGCCACAGGCATGGGATCCCTGAACTGACAGAAGGCAAGTGACACATGTTCCACATCATTGTTTATTGGTCATGACCTCAGGCAGGTACCTAGGCACCCTGTCTTGGCTCTGAATCTCTCTGTAGTCCCACATCAGTAAAACCTGCTTCATAGGCTGTTTTGTGGATGAGACCATGGTATGAGTTTATTATTTACTTATTGCATTCCTGGGCATTGAACCCAGGACTTTTCCACTGAGCTATATCCACATCCCTTCATTTATTATTATTATTTTTTTAATATAAGCTCTCACTAAGTCACTAAATTGCCTAGGCTGGGCTCTGACTTATGACTGTCTTGTCTTTGCTTCTCAGTACCTGGAATTTTAGGCATGTACCCCATGCCCAGCAGAGTTTATTATTGTTCATAGCATCTTCTGAAGACCCTAAGAGATCTAACACCTTCTGTTTGCCTGGCTCATGTGCTCTTACTAGGAGGAATGTGGCTTCTTCTTCTTCAGAGACTGCTGCTAGGTCCCTGGTTTCCTGTCTGGGCAGAGAGGAGGAAGTTGGGGAAATGTTCCTTCCTGTTCCCTCCTTGGTCTCTTCCAAATCTTTTCTTGATGGACCTGATGCATTTCCTTCTTGTTCTGCCAACTGTCCCCTATTTGACATTTAGTGGTTCTATTGGTGTTCCGAGGCTGCCATAACAGAATACCACAAACTGGGCTGCTTAAGACAACAGAAATTTATTCTCTCCCAGTGCTAGAGGGTGGAAGTCCAGAAATCAAGATGCTGCATGGTTAGGCCATCTCTCAGCGATCTAGGGAGGTTCTGCTCTTGTCCCTCCCAGCTTCTGGTAACTACCAGAGGTCCTTGGCAACTTTGGTTTATAGACAAATCACTCCAGTCATGACTCTTTCTGCATTTGTGTCCAAACTGCCCACTTCCTGAAGGACACTGATCATTCCCTTAGGATACACAGTAATCCAGTGTGATCTATTTTAGCTTAATTAAATCTACAAGGACCAGGCTGGGGATTTAGCTCAGTGGTTCTGGCACCTGCCTTGCAAGTGCAAGGGCCTAGGTTTGATCCCCAGTAACCACACACAACAATGCAAGGCATGGAGACTCACGCCCACCAGCAGTCAGAATCACATACCACAGTGCAGGGCGTGGTGGCTCACACCTGTAATCCTAGCACTTGGGAGGCAGAGGCAGGAGGATTGCTGTGAATTCAAGGCTGAGTTCAGGGCCAGCCTGCACTACAAAAGCAAGACCCTGTCTAATAAATAAATTAAATAAATAAATAAATAAAATCTACAAGGACCAAAAATCTACAAAAAGGCCAATTGAGTCTACATAGGTTGTACATAGACACGAATTTGAGGCATGGAGATGATACTTCCGCTAGGAGAGTGGTCATGCGGGATTTCACATTAGATACATTCTTTTGGCTGGGGTAGTAGTTCAGTGATAGAGCACTCGCCTAGAGTATGCAAGACTTTCAATCCCCAGGACTGAAAACAGTTTTTTCTTTCCTTATCTTCCAGGAAGAGTCTCAGAAATGTGTCTCTCTTTGCTCCTGGGCAGAAGGACAAATTGAATGTCCCTTTATTCTCTACTAAAGATGCTTTCGGCACCTTGGACAGGCTGAAAAAATGGCCCGGCCAGCTGCAGGGTGGAGAGGCGGGCGCAGGGAGAGAACATCGTCTGTGCCTACAGAGCACGGCCTGGTGCAGCCCAGACAGCTCTCATTGACTTCCTACACAGCCCCTTCCTTTCCCCATGCTGAGCCCCGGGCTGCACAGTCTCAAGAATCCCTCCCTGCAGCACCGTCCTCTAGAATTAGCTGAGCCTCCACAGGCCAAAGGAGTGAGGAAGAGCCCCGGAGCTGGGTGCAGGAAACAGACGGGCCACACTTGCTTGGCAGTGTTACTCTGGGAAAAGTCAAAAGAGCAGCAAGCCAGCTCTTTCCCAAACCATGGAGGATCTGATAGTGATGGGGACATGTACAAACGGGAGGCGGCCTCCCTCTGGGGCTCCTGTTATGTCCTCACTGGAAGGCTGAAGAGAACTGAGGGAAGAGGGCTGAGGGGTTTTCATGAGCAGCCTTTGCCACTGCATCATTGTCCTTGCAAAGATGTGGCATGATGGAAAAGGACGCCCAATGGCCTTAGACAGTGACAAGAGATTCTCAGGATACCAAGCCTCCCTAGCCCAGCCTGTGGCCCACTCTGCCCCTCCCCTGTACACAGGATGATAAGCACACAGCTGGCCTGCACAGGCTGCCTCATTGCCCAGGTCTGACTTACAGAGCCTGGGAAAAGCGAGGGAGGGGACATCAAGGAGACAAGAGGTTATGCCCTCACCTGAACCACAGGAAGAGGACCGCCCTGCCCTACATACCCACAGAAACGCTTCCAGGGACAGGAAGTCAGCTGAGTACCGAGCAGAGTGTGTGTGTGTGTGGGGGGGGGGTGCTGCAGACACCTGGCAGCCGGCGGCGGGACCTTCGTAGCTATCTCCCAGGCTGTACTGGTTCCCACACTCGAGGGCATATGGAGCAGTGGTTAGGAGCCACGCTTCGCACCAGTTTGCACTCGCACAGCTGAGACCCAGGCAGGCCTCTGAATCTGCTCCCCATCCATGTCCCGTGTCCCGGGGACAGTAACTCCCACTCCCCAGGGTGGTGAGAGTGGCTGAGTGAGCAGAGGCCTGCAGTGAGTGCATGATTAACGGGCTGTGCTGCTTAAACAACTCTGGAAAGGAGGAAGCTCCTGGACAGCCTTTTGTTTTTTCTTTGTTTTCTTTTTCTTGTAGCATTTAAGTAGTGGCCTGACCCGCCTGGGGAAGACATGGCTGCTTTCCAGGCAGCCCACCTGTCTGCACTAACCTCCCCATGGAGTGCAGCCTCAACTCCCTGCTGCACTCCACAGGGCATGCACAGGGCGCAAGGCGAGTTCTCAGAGTTCTCCCTACACCAGAGGCCTCTTGGGCCGGCCTGCCCGACCACAGGACCGTCAGGCCTTCAGTCAGACCCTGGGGCTCCTCATCCCACCCCCAGCACAAGGTGGTCTTCCTAGAGGTTTCCATAGGCTGCCCAGTTGTGACGACCTCCAGCCCAAGCTGCAGAGGGCAGTGAGGCAGCAGCTAGCGTCAGAAGGACAGGCTGCCCGCCCCAGCCAGGCGCCCGCCCTTCATGTTCTTGGACTTCGGCCCAGGATCCCTGCGAGTTCTGACATCAAGTTGGACCATCCTCTTGAATGGGGCCGGTTCAAGGTAACCTGGGGGGTAGGGCTGTGGTACACACCCCCAGGCCTGGGGGTGGGGTAGTGACATGGCAGGCTGCATGGGGAGAGAGGTGAGCACTGGGGAGGACTCTTTCCTCACACAGTCAGCGCTCGAGACAGATGAGGCTATTTCACAACCAAGAGGATAGATATGACTCATTTCTGGTTAGCCACTGGAGAAACTGAGGCCTGGACAGGTTAAAGAAGTATGCATTTGGTGGAAGGCGATGATGGACGGTGGCTGTAATGAGAAGGTGAGGTCAGACACCTCAGAGAGACCTGGCCTCTGCTGACTGCCCAACAGCACCCGTGTGGAGGACAAGACTACCCATCTCTTGGAGCCGCAGGACCACCGCGCCCCAGGATTGTGAGTGGGGAGAGAAGAGGAAGCAGGATGTGCAATGTCAGCAGGACGCAGCTTGACCAGGGTGCAGGTAGTAGGAACAGCCTCCCCAGGGTGCGGGCGCAGACAGGTGGCCTAGCGGGTGACTGCGGCCAAGACAGTCTCTGCGCGCAGCCTCACCCCACGCACCCGGGTCGGTTCTGTGGCCGCGGCAGGCGCTGCGCGTTGCTGTCTGGCCCGCAGCGTTTCCAGGGGAAGGGACCCGGCTGCGCGCGCCAACCGCGCCGCCAGCTGCGAATTCCTCCGGCCTTCCATCAGCGGGGCCGCCCGACGGGCTTCCTCGCCGGCCGGCGGTGAGGTCAGCGTCCCGCTCCCCGCCCCGCCTCAGGCTGGCACTGCGCCGGGGATCCCGGCCCCCGATATCTGCACTCTCGCGTTCCACGCTTCACCCGAGCCCCGATCGGAGCCATACGGGGGTCCCCAGCCTTCACCCTCTCCACGGGTCACCCAAGTCCCCACCACAGAACCTGCCCCCGCCCTCTCGGTCCCTGCGCCCAGGCCCAGCCCAGTGCACGCACGGTGGGGGGGAGGGGTCCCCACAGCTCCTCAGCGCACCCCGCAGCTGGGCCGGCCCCTCCCGCAGCCGCGCCCTCTGCAGGCCTCAAGGAGCCCTATTTCGGGACCTGGAGCTGCGGGCCAGGCCAGGGCAGCCCTGCCCGGAAGGGAAGCTATTCTGGGCCGGGCTGAGAAGCAGCTGCGACCCCAGGGCTTCCCGGCAGGGTGCGTGCCCGGGACAGAGGGCACGTTGGGGCAGGGCTCTCCTCCTCCCAACACCCCACCTTCTTCCCAGGCCGTGCCCAGTTCCCTCCCCTTTTGGGCCAGACTGTGGTCCTTCCTCATCTGAAAGCAACATTCCCTGGTGCAGCAACTCTGCCCTTGCTCCCTGCCCGCCTGCCTCTGAGCGCGGCTTCTGTGCCCACTGCCCTATCCTCACTTATTGGAACTCCTGTCCCCACATGCCCCCCACTTAGTATTGAGTCCCCAGGGCCCAGTTCAGGATGGGCGCCTCCAAAAGTCATTAGGGACACCAAACTCCAACCCCTTGGTGGTCTTTTTACATGGTGTTCTGTAAAGGTGTGGTCACAGGTTCAGGTCTCCTGGGCCCCTGTCCACCCCAGAGGGAGTGTAGCTAATCTGGGACCTGGTGGGGGGGGCTCCCTGCACTTTTCCATGTGTGGAGTCACCACCCCCAACAGGGACGGTCAGGAAGCAGATGTTGGCCACAGCATCAGAGTGTGAGTCGCTGCTGGGATCTCAACCAGGTTGCTCCCTCAGGAGCTGAAGATTTCAAAAGGGAGCTCGAAGGAGTGAAGCGGGCATCCATCGCTGCCCAGGGGCTGCCAGGGGCTCCAGTCGCTCATGCTCTCTCAGCCTGGGACGTCAGCACCAATCAGAGGGTTCACCAGGCGGCCTAGACTTTGCTGGGACTCCACCGAGGTGCTGGAAGGAGAACCCCTCTTCTGGTGAAGAACTGGAGAGAAGAAGAGGCTGGGAAAGTGCAGGCGTCAGTGCCGGAGCTGGCGGCCCTCAGAATGCCAGCCACCACCTGCACCCGGGAGGGTCCTACCACCCGCATCCTGGTCCTGCTGATATTCTACATCCTGGGCCATTTCTGGCTTCCCCTCCTTCCTTTTCAATTATTGAACTAGTACTGGTGAACTGTGGAACATGTTAGCAATAAAAGTCTTGTTATATTTAAAGAAAATAAATTCAATAGGAATTAAAAATGAAAGTCGTTTTTTGGGGGGTAGAAACCCAAAGCCTTCACATGAAACTATTTCTTTTTTATTTTATTATTTTGAAGCACAATTTTGCTAAGTCACTAAATTGCCCAGGGTGGGATCGAATACATTTGAAATCTTCCTTCCCTAGACTCCCAGAGTGCTGGGATTATAGGCATGCACCACCATGCCCAGAACTAAATGAAACTCTTAATATTGTAGGGTAAAAGATTTGACCAAGCCAGGCATGGTGGTGCATACTTGTAGCGCCAGCTACTTGGGAGGCTAAGGCAGGAGGATGTCAAGTTCAATTCAAGAGTTTAACAAGATCATATTTTTAAGACAAAATAAAGAGTCTGGGGAGTAGCTAGTTGTACAGCACTTGCCCAGAGTGTGGGTTCGGTCCTGCACCCAGACACACACCAGGACTGCCAGGATAGAAATCCTACAAAAGGTCTGAAGCCTGCAGAGAGGAGAAGACAGGGAGAGAAATGTGTGGTTCTCACCTGGGCCCAGGAAGAGCAGGAAACCACTTTCTCCCCGGGGCTTTTCCTCCGTCTTGCAGGGCAGGCTGGAGCAGGTGAGGGGAAACCCATAGGCACGTGCCAACACCTTCCTTCTTAAGTGACAGCCGTGCAGCACTTGGACTCACTCACTGTCAGACAGTTCGCTGCCAGGCGGGGAGGGCAGTGGAGCTTCACACTCACATGGAAGTGGAAGAGTGATCAATGGACGATTAATTACAGTGGAAGTTATTAGGAGTGTATGGTCGTTTCATCACAGCTCACAGCTGAGGCAGTGATTTCTGGGGGGCCAGTGGAGAGCTCACACACACCCACCAGCTGACCCCAACTTCCTGCAAGGCCAGTATCTGCCTGGTTGTTGGGGCTTACAGCCCGGGGTGCATCCTGTAAATCAGAGTGGTCCCCAGACTGGCTGGGCCCTTGGTGTCATAGGCCAGACCAGCCTGACCTCATTTTATCCACGAGGGGAAGGCAGGGAGCCCAGGAGGATCTAGGGCTCATGGCCTGGCGTGTGGCAGGGCTTTGACAGTGTGGCGGAAGAGGGCGATGTTTCTTCTCCTTTCACCTGTCTCAGTCCCCCACTAAGACCCTCAAATCTACTTCTCAAATTCTGGTTCTTAAAGAGACACACAAGGCTGGCTTCCTTTCCAGATGGGCGCTTTCCCAAACACACAAAAGGGGAAAAGTCAGAGGTCTCATCTCTTCCAGGGCAAGGACAGGCCCATCCGGTAGTTGGATGGGGAGAGGGAAAGGGCACTGGGTAAGGGCACAGGGCAGGAGGAACAGGGAAATCTCACCCACTCTCACTTCTGCTTTTCGGGGAATAAACTTCCTCTGCAGAGCCCATGGGCCATTTGCATGTATCTCATTGAAATTCCAGATCAGGCACGTCATCCATCCTCCTGTGGTCCCCCGAGGGTTGCCAGAGCATCTTTGGGGAACCGAGGCGTGGGGATACGCCTCGTGGGACACTGTCAACCGCCCCAGACCTTCCCCTGGGTGATTCAGTGTTATTTAGTCTTGGGGCCATTTTCCTAGAATGTTGCAACAGGGGTGTTAGGGTTTTTCCAGAGATTTCCACCCTCAATTACCCAACCCCAGGCCCCTCACTGGCACTCATGGACCCATGAGCTATTAGCCCATGTTTTTTTCTCTTAATGTACATTTGTTTTATAAATGGGATGGTTGGGAATAATAGGAAGACAACACAGTTTTACATTCTTTTTGAGATATGGGCTCACTATGGAGCTCAGGCTGGCCTTGAACTCATGGTTATTCTCCTGTCTTCGCCTCCTGAATGCTGCGATTATAAGCATGTACCGCCATGCCTGCCTTAAACTCCTTAAAAACAAAAAAAACTACTACAAGTTCCCCGCCTCTTGTATCCTTATGTTTCGTTCTTCATGTTGGGTTAAGTCATTAGATCATATACTCTTCAGCCTTAAATCCTAATACTCTTTAAATTGAGCCTTGACTCAAATTTGTTCCTCCTGTCTCAGCCTCCCAGAGAACCGGGATTACAGGAGTGCACCATCTAAAACTCTTTGGCAAGAGGCTCATCATGGCTTAGGTGCCTAAATTCTAAAACTCTCTATTGGCAGTTAAGTCCTCTTCATTTTTTCTCTCCGCATCTCCAACTCCTAGCTCAGCAGATCCTGCTACTGTGCATAGGACTGTGCTGCTTTTCCTCACCATCCGTTAGAAAGGGAGACTTCAGAGGGCCAGATGCAACATCTTTAATTAATCTTGGGCAGGTTCCAGCTGCTGTCCTGCTGAGGGGTCCTTGTCAGCTCCCTTGTCCTGTGACTGCGCCTGGAAGGCAGAGGAGGGTCTGCGGGGTCTCCAAGCCAGCACCAAGCAACCCTCTGACCCAGGAAAGGGATTTACTATGAGACATCTCACATGTGGGCAATTCCCTGTGGGCCACTATTGCTCAGGAAAGAGACGCTGGAAATTGTCCCATGGGTACCTTAGGTTTTAGGAAAAAATTTCCAAAAAGGTCAGGGAATTCTGGCAAAACAAAACAAAACAAACAGAAAAACCCCAAATCCCCATGAATTCTAAGAGTGAAAATGAGAGAATGGAGTACTGGGGGAGGAAATTTCACAGCGGAGACACTGGCATCGAAGGAGAGTTCCTCACAAGAGAGGCTGGTGGGTGGCAACTTGCAGGGGCCCAGCTCCTAGTTCCAAAGGGTGAGGAGGGCAGAAGAGGAGGTTGGAGGATGCCAGGCTGGCAGCCAACACTGAAGAGCACTGTGACCCTGGGCGGAAGAGGACTCGAGCACTAGCTCCTAATAAAACTCCTAAGACAAAATGTCTTTCCATTTGCGTTCAGGGCTAGAAGAACGAGCTAAGTCCTTGTCCTCAGACACACCTTAGTCCTCAAGTGAGACAACAGAAGAGAGAAGCAAAGAAAATGAAGCTCACTGATTGTTTTTCAGCGTGGGGAACTGAGCTCAGGTCCCTGAGTGAACCACTACACAACAGCTCTCCTGTGGAACCCCAGCCCTTTAAAATGTTTTTTAAAACTTTTTGAAACAGAGTTTCACTAAGTTGAGCAAACTTGGAATGCTTCTGCCTCTGCATCCCAGGTACCTGAGACTATAGATGTGCCTTTATTGAGTACCTCCTATATACCAGACTATCCCAAAGTCTGCCAGTCTCCTCAAAGCAGCAGAATAGACTGTGGGATGTTCTGACAAAGGACTAAGTCCACGTGGCCGAGTTCTCAGAACAGCCTCGCAAGGTGGCGCATACTCCTCCAAGTCCTGGCGGGCCAGAGGAGGGTGGCCAGGGAGGGTCTGGGCTGGAAGGGCCTGGGCAGGAAGATGTCACTGCGAGACAGAGGAGGCCTCCCATGGCCTGAGGCCTGCGAGCTGTGCCCTGCTAGTCACCCTGAGATCAGAGAGGGACAGGAAGGTGTGGGGCAGATTCTCAGGAACCTGGAAACTGGGATATAAATGTTAATCACCAGTAAGACTTGGTAATGAATCACTGAGCAAATTCATTCATTCACACCCTTAGTCAACAAGTACTTATGGAGTGTCTGGAAGCACAGGTACCGTGCTAGAGAACTGAGGGATGATTGCATTTTTATTCATCTTTGTTGTGTAGTTGTGGTTTTTCTTGTATGAGACAGGGTCTCGTTATTCAGTTCAGGCTGGCCTTAAACTCTTGGCAATCCTCCTGCCTCAGCCTCCCGAGTGCTAGGATAAAAGTGTGTGCCATGATGCCCAGCCATAATGAAATCATTTTGTTGCGGTAATTTTATTTTATTTTTTTTCCTTTAGGTCTTTTTTTTTTTTTTTTTTTGAGACACTCTCACTGTGTGGTTGAGGCTGGTGTTGACTCACTATGTAGCCCAGGCTGGCCTCAGAGGGAAGAGAAGGCAGACTGACTGCACACCGAGCAATGTCCAGGGTGGCATCAGATGCAGTCACAGCCACTTTCTGTGGGTTGGTGTGCAACGGTGGAGTTGACAAGGATATGTCCAAGAGAGGGGAACAGTGCCAGCCAATAACGACCATAGAAGAAACTGTGCATCGGCCTCAGTGAAGAAATTCACACAATATGAGCAAGTGAAGCATAGCAGGGAAACAGAACTGAGTGCTGAGTGCATTTTTATTCATTTTGGGCATGTTGCTCTAGATACTTTTAGATGCTTCTAGAAATCTATACTAAAATGCTTGAATTCCTGCAGAGAGAGATTCAGAATAGTTAGAAATAATTTTCCGAGGCTAGATAGAGCATAGTGCGGAGCATTTGTCTGTCATGTAGGAGCCCTGGTTTCTATCCCACCCTCCCACTCCTTCCTTTATCTGCATTCTGAAGGCTTTGCTTTATTTGAGACAAGTCTCACCAGACTGGGCTGGCTTTAAACTCATGATCCTCTTGTCTTTCCCAGCCAAATGTTGAGATGATAACCCTGTAGCACCATGTACAGCTTATATTTTGAAATTTTAATAAAATGAATAGAAAAACATAGAGTACTCATTTTTCCAAGTTTTTCTTGTCTTTTTTCTCTGTAATGTAAGGTTACTGTTAGCAACTTGGGCCGGAATAACTCCTTTGTTCTTTGATGGGATTGTGAGATCAGAGAAATGTTTTGGATATAATCAGATACCTTCAACCTATCAAAACATTTGACTTCCTGCCATAGCATTGCAAAACACATGAAAAACTAACCTAGAAAACAATCAGATTGCAGCAAATAGAAAGATTTACTACAAACAAAACCAAAAGCGATGGATAAGTAAACAATGTCTATGTGGAAATCAGTCTTTAGAAATGTGTCCTAGAGCTTTGACCACATTATGTCCAACACTTTTGTCAATGACTTAAACAGAGACCACAAAAGCGCATGATCAGATTTTTAGGTTTTATTTTGTATATTTATTATTTATTTATGTTGAGACAGGGTCTCACTATGGAGCTCCGGCTGGCCTTGAACTCACAGCAGTCCTGCTGCCTCCACCTCTTCAGTGCTGGGATTACAGACGGGGGCCACCACACCCAGTTTAATCAGATCTTTAGATAAAACAAAACTGGAAGGTAACTTCAAAAACAACAAGAGGCTAGATACAGTGGCAAACCTATAGCAAACGTTCTGTATCACTGAGAGTTCTACAAGGTTTGCCATCACTGGGCTAGAGCAACACAGACGAAATTGAGCCAAGAGGAAATAAAAAATCCAACAACCAGATGTCTCAGAGGTCCTAGGATTGTGGGAGGCCTTGCAGGAGGATGTGTAGGTGCCACTTGGTTGCAGAGGAGCTACTGTTGAGACAGCATAGGACACTAGATGGCCGTCATGTCCCTCGTCGGTATCTGGATGGACCAAGTGAGTAGCCTCCAGCCTCTCACAGCTGGCAGCAGGCACTGGCGGAGAAAGGCACCAAGGGGGACAAAGTCTGAGACCCACATATCTGAGGAGCAGCTAATGGGGCCATGAGATTCTAGGCAGGGAAGATGTGGTTTGAATATAATCTGTCTCCTGAAGTACACACCAGACTTCAGGCATACCCTGAGGTATTTAAGAGAGCAGAAACCTGACTCTTATGATTAAAGAGGGAGTTTGGGGGTCAGGGTCAGATAAGGGCGTCAGGGTGGAGCTGCCCATGACTGAGCCATAGTGGCTGTGTGAAAAGAGACAGAGAGACCAGAAGAAACACTCTGTATACAGGAGTTTGTCTCTTGCCAAGTGTACTCTGTCTTTCTGACCTCTGTGGTAAAGGAGCTGAATGAACCTCTTGTCTTTGTAAAGTAGCCTACCTCTGGGATTTTGTTACAGTAATGGGAAACACTCACCAGTTAGCTAATCCTCCTTGGCAGTGGCCAAGGAGTCTAGCAATGGCCTCTCCCAGGAGAAAAGCAAGGAGAAGGAAGTTCCAGAAGGCAGGCTCCAACTCAGTGCAGTGGAGGGAAGGTAGCATGCTGATTCTCCTGAGCCCCTGGCTATCAGGTTCTCAGAGAACCACCTTGCCCAGCCCTCAAAGGACCCAGCCAGGGGGTATAACTGCTTCATCACACTGACCAGGAAACATTGAAACACTGGGCCCAGAGGCTGGCCCTGCAGGAACCAGGCCCCAAGGCAAGGCCAGAGGAAAAGTGGGGCTCCCTGCAAGACCCCAGGGGCCTTTCCTTCTGAGGAAAGGGCCAGCAAGCAGGATCAGTGCTGCTAGCCTGGGAGGGGGCAGCTGGTAGGGCATGTGCTCGCCTGAGGCCACCCAGAGAGGAAGGGCACCTGTGGGGAAGGGCAGTGAAGCACAGAGGAGACAGAGAGAGTGGCCAGCACACACCGGCACTGATAGGATCCTCTGGGGTAGGAGGCTAAGAGGGGCCAGAGGCACCTGCTGAGAGTTCATCTAGACCCTGGGCCTCCTATGAGACAGGTGGCACCTCTAGCCCAGGTCAGGGCTCCGTAGTGCTGGAAGATGGAGGAAATGAACAAGTGGGCACTCCTCCTGGCTAAGCCATCCCACACGGGCGTCCACACTGGGCAAAGGCAAATGCCTACTGCATCCCGGGGCAGGCAAGGGCTGGGGCGCACCACTCAGGGCTGCGTAGTCTTGGGGAGCTCTTTGGCCTCCCCGAGCCACATGGTTTCTCCCCGTGAGGAAGGTAAATGAAACAGAAGTGTCCAGCCAGGGCCATCAGCTTGCAGCTGTGGGTGGAACACCCCCTGCCCTACATGCTCAAGAGTCCAGGGAAGGGCAGGGGAGGCCCCCCCGGAGGAAGATGTTACCCGGTCCTCACCGCACAGCTCTGCACTCACTTCCAAGGAGACCAGATCACAGACAAGTCCCAAGTGCCAGTGTGTCGCGAGGAGGAGAAGAGGCTCACAGTGGGCTCCTGTGTAGCCTGCAAGTGTCAGGCCCCAAGGAGCTGGCACACGGGCGCCACACTGCTGAGTGCCAGCAGGGCCATGTGGCGGCCCATGGCAGGGAGCAGCCAGCGGGGTCAGGGGGCTTGGTAACCACTGCCAGCTCTGCAGACAGGGAAGAATTCTTAGGGCACATCCAACGCCATGCCCACAAGTGACCATAAAACTGCACAGGCGGTGGCAGAGCTGGCAGAGGACAAAGTCTTTACCATCCAAAAAATGAGGAAGGGCCCGTGGTTGCTGAGGACCCCCGAGAGCAGCCATTAATGTGGGTGCTGAACCCCTTTTCCTAGGGGCCTTCTGGGGCCTCAGCCATGATCCCAAATTCTAGTGGGGAGGGTATAAGCCACCCCATGAGTCACTGTGCCACTTCCTGCCACATGGAACCCAGGTCTGAGTCACCAGCCCTCAAAGGGAAAGACTGGCCACAAGGGTGGAAAACTGGAGCCCGATGGTGGCCAGAGGGGCACTGGCACTGCAGGGTCTCTGCTCCCTCTCCTGCGGGACCCGAGACCACTATAGGCACCGCCCCGCCAGCCTGTAGCCCGGCTCTATGCCAGCGTTCACCCCAGAATAATAATTGTATCATATGCCTTAAAAAATCCAAACAAGAAACCTCACCCTTTTATTAAAAAAAATAAGTGTCTTGGGCTTACAGAAAAGTTGCAAAAATACTACAAAGAATTCCTGTATATCCTTCACCCAGATTCCCCAGATGTGACCATCTGACCACATTTGTGCTATTTTTTTTCTCTCTCATCTCTCTCCCCTTAGACTCTGGAGTGTAAGTCACAGACACGATGGCTCTTTAACCTGACATACTTCCGTGTGCTCCATAGAACCAAAGGCATTTCTTTGAAAATACACGAAGAAGCATTTCTTTTTTTTTTGAGACAGGATCTCGCTTTGTGGTTCAGGCTGGCCCTGAGCTCAGCCTCCAACTCACAACACAGCAATCCTCCTGCCTCTGCCTCCCGAGTGCTGGGATTACAGGCGTGAGCCACCACGCCCAGCACTGTGGTATGTGGTACTGGTTGCTGCTGGATGTGAGTCTCCATGCCCAGTACTGTATGTGGTTACCGGGGATTGAACCTGGGCCCTTGCGCTTGCAAGACAGGCACCAGAACCACTGAGCTAACTCCCTGGCCCACGAAGAAGCATTTCACAATACAAGAAAGCAGCTTGTCTCAGACACCTGTCATGTGCCACCTCAGACAGCCCTTGCCTTGCCCATCTGAGCCAGATGTGGGGCTCTACTTGGCCACACCTGTCCACACCTAGCCTGGGGTTTCCCTGCTGCCACAGAGCCCACGCTGAGAAGGGGCTATTCATTAGGACAAGCCTCTGAGTAGGGCCACAGTGAAGACACGGGACAGAGCAGAAGATGCTCAGGGGCAGGACTGTCACATGGTCCCATGCTGAAAAGGACCAGTTCGCGGGGCCTGACGGTCCACCATCACCCTGACACTTTCAGCGCATCTTTTGGGATGCAAAGACAAATCCACGGACAACAGGAACAGTTTCTCTGGTGCCCACTTCCTAGGCCCTACCCTGCAAACACTGCCAAGCTCTCCTATTAGTGAGCAGCTGGGCACAGGTGGAGGTAGGGTGGCATCTGAATAATTTGGAGGGTCCACCCCACCCTGCTGCTGTGAGTCCTCCTAGGCACCAGCCGAGTCCTAGTCAAGAGTCAGGCAGACGGAGCTCCTGCTCCAGACAGAAGCTGGCTCTTGGCCCCCGCAGCTGGCTGCTCCATGCCGCCCTCCTTGGAAGCCATACTGAGCCCCAGTCCCCGTGTGCCCCGCTCCTGTGGGGCTCAGGCTGCCTGTGAGCCCCCATCGGAAAGGCTCACTTGGCTTCCCTTGAGCACTTTGTCAGTGTCCTCCTCAGTGGGGACAGTTACCTTACCCTGCCACCCATTTCACAGATGATCCAACCAAGCCTCAGACAAGCCACCCAAGTCAGCCAGGAACCAGATTCATTTAGGGTGGGTGCTGGGGATTGAACCCAGAGTCTTTGCACTGAGCTACACTCCCAGCCCTCTGAAAATTCATTATCTGTTTATTTATTTGAGACAGAGTCTCACTAAGTGTATAAATGACACAGGCTAAGAGTCAGCTCAGAATCCTCCTGCCTCAGCCTTCCAGAGTGCTGGGCACCACCACCACCATTCCCAGATAGAGTAGATTCTTTCTGCTCCAGAGACTAAGCTCACTTTGAGGCTCACTGAGGTATATATGAGGCTCGTCTTTGACCATTCAGAAACAATATAATTGATCTCTCTTTTTGACCCTTGCCGGGAACTATGGACTAGAAAACGTGCTGGATTTGAAATGGGGGCATCACTGTGAGCCTGGACGTGTTGTGGTAGCCTCCTCGTGTCTGCGTCTGGGCTGATGCCGTGATGGTAGCTGAGCCACAGAGCCCCCCATCCCTGACTCCTGTCCTGCACGCCTGCTGTGCCTTCCCAGCCTGTCTTACTGCACCCCACCCTTTTCCTGGAAATAATCTAAGAAGCTTCATGCTGGGTCAGAGGCCACTTCTCCCAGGCCCCACAGATGCAAACTGAAATGCTGGAGTCTGGATGGGCTTGTCTGTCTTTCAGGGTGGAATCCGCTCCTGCTCAAAGTGGCATCTGACCCATTCTGGGGTGGTTCACCCTGGGAGTGTGAACTACCACCTAAGCATCTGACAAGGGTGTCTCCGGGTGGTACCGAAGCTCTGATGATTGCAATACCAGCCTTAGGATTCTCGTAGAATCCCTGCTTCATCGCAGGAAACAGAAATTCAGAGAAGTAAAATAACCTGCGTGGGGCAACCCAGCTAGCTAAGCAGAGCAGAGGTCCACAGAAGCCTGCGTGGAAAACTGCCCCAGAACAGCGGAAGCGCTGGCCATGTGCCCAGGGCTCCCAGCGTCAGGGCTGCAGCGTCCAGCCTGGAGCCAACCCCAAGAGGAGTTAGCGAGGAGGAAACGAGCCCCTTCGAATAAACAAAGCATTTCCTCCCCAAGCCCTGGCCAAAAGGAGGGATGCCAGGAGCACACAACTGTTTATGGAGACAGATGTTTGGGATGGAAAAAGAGAGACGGCCCTCCTCCGTCCCCATGGAGACAGAGGAAGTTTGTGACTTGGAATTGAAAGTGGAGAAGGGGAAGAAGGGGAGGGAACTGGGTCTGACCCACTGGAAATGGTTTGACATTTTCAAATGCTGGTGCCTAACAAAGCGCTGTTGCCAAGGCAACAGGCCTGCAACAGCCCTGTGCTGCCAATCCCAGCTGGATCTGGGGCTGCGCCAGGGAGCCGGCAAGGAGATAAATGACAACTGGTGGTAAGGCGAATGCCACCACCAAAGAGCAAGGAAAGAAGCGAATATAGCAGAAGGACTTGGGAAATCCTGGGAGGATGTTCCAGGCCCCTTCCCTCCTTTCCTCTCTCTCCTTTTCTCTCCTCTCTTCCCTGCCCCTCCCCTTCCATCATCCTTCCCCTCCTCCCTTCTCTCCTTCCCTTCTCTCCTCATCCTCCAGTGTCTAACACTGCCCTTGACCCCAGCCCGTGACCCTGTGCCCATCTTCCTGGGGGCAGGACTGACACCAGAGGGCTGCTTTGGGCCTCGAGGAAGCCCAGCTCTGTCTGTGCTGTCCCTGGGAGGAGGCAGGGGGCAGAGGAGAGGGGTATCTGGGGCTCTGGAACACCTCCTCTGCCCGCTTGCCCAGGGGCCAGATGACTGCTGGTGTGGGCCCACTCAGCTCACAGCTGCCAAGACCACAATGTCCTGGCAAATTCTGCCCTTGGGACACCCCCCTGGGGACCAGCTCTGTGATGACCGTCTCCTGGCCGGCCTGCCTCCAGGGGACCGACAGGGAAGGAGGTGGAGGGCAGCTTCCAACGAACTAATGAATTCTGGGCGGCCATGGTGATGGGAGTCCCTGAAGCCAAGATGTCCTGTGGGAAAAAGAGGGAGTAATGAGGGGTTATGACCAATCATGCTGGGCCCTGACCCTTGGTCACTGCCTACAAGTCCAAAGACCTCCCCAAACTCTGCCCTTTCACCGGAAGGCAGATCATAGATGGGGCCGCCCAGGAGCTCCCCAATTCTGAGGCTGAAGCTGGGAGGGGGGGCTGTCTCCCTCTGACAAGTGAGGACACAATGCTTGACAAAGAAGCCAGTTGTGGGCAGAGGGGACACAGAGACGTGGTTCTCCGACAGAAATCAGGGTAGGGCCGGGTGGTTGCTGAACTGGGAATCCAGTGTCTGGCTCATCCTGGACCTGGGGCTGTTGAGAAAGCAGAATCAGAGCCCCAGGGACCTAACATCACCCTGGAAAAGAACCACAGTGGGTTCTGGGCCACAGAATGGGCCATGTCAGCACAGCCTTCCAGGGCTTCCATTACCTCATCTATAAAATGGGGCGGAGCCACGTTTGAGGGTGCACAGCCATAATCCCAGTACTCTACAAGGTTAAGGCCAGAGAACTGTAAACTCAGTCTGGGTAACTTAGTAACACAGCAAGACCCTGTCTCAGAAACAAAGAATATTTCATGATACATGAACACTGTATGACATTCTAGCTTCAGTATTTGTAAATAAAGTTTTTTGTTTTTTGTCTTTTTGAGACAGGATCTTGCTTTTGCAGTTCAGGCTGGCCCTGAGCTCAGCCTCAAACTCACATCACAGCCATCCTCCTGCCTCTGCCTCCTAAGTGTTGAGTGCAGGGATTACAGGCGTGAGCCACCACGCCCGGCACTGTGGTATGTGGTGCTGATTGCTGCTGGGCGCAAGTCTCCACGCCCAGTATTGTTACGTGGTTACTGGGGAATTGAACCTGGGACCTTGAGCTTGCAAGATGGGAGCCGGAACCACTGAGCTAAATCCCCGGCCCCTGTAAATAAAGTTTTATTGGCACACAGGCATCCTTGTGAACAAACTGTCTGGTGCAGCTCTCTCACTAGAGACCCGAGACTCAGATATTTACCTGGCTCAGTTTCATGTGGGGCAGCCCCAGGCTGCTTCACTTGGGAGTCTCTAGGCACCTCAGCCACAGATGACAGACAACAGCCTCTGTTGAATTTCAGGATGACCAATACTTTGAAAACTATTCCAAATTTGAGGAGCCATTTGCAAACAGTCACAGAAGGTGAGAAAGAATACCGGGAATATTTGAAATACCCTCCTGAATCCCCTTGGGTTATGGGGAATGGACTAGCAGAGCTGGTGGGAACCAAAGAACCAAGGCAATTGGCTACAGGATGACAGATTAGAGGGAGGGACAGCAGTGGGGGGTGGCTAAATTGCAATCAATCATACCAGTGTCCCTGAAGATCCTGGGGTAACAATTACCCACAGCACAGATGAGAGCTTTATTATCCATAGCAACATGGACATAGCAAACAGCCCCTGTGCTTACTATAGATAGAGATGTTGGTGACACCTTTTAGTAAAGCCATGTACTTTATCAATATGACAGCAATTCATGTGTGTTCTGTTGGTCACAATTTTCCATCTCATTTTAGAGACTAGATTATTAATGTTTTGGAACTTGAGACTTTTTAGCTAGGCACTCACCAGTAATTATCCCTGACATTAGGAGGCTGAGGCAGGAGGATTGCTATAGATTCAAGGACATCCTGAACTACATAGTGAGACCCTGTCTCAAAACAAGAGAACAGGGCTGAGGATTTAGCTCAGTGGTTCTGGTATGTGCGTGGCAAGTGCAAGGTCCTGAGTTCAATCCCCAGTAATTGCATACCACAATACCAGGTGTGGCAACTCAAGGCTGTAAGCTGGGCACTGGGGGGGGGGGGGGGGGGGGGGGGGGGGGGGGGGGGTGGAGTCTGCTGGGAGTTCAGGGCTGGCCTGGGCTACGTAGCCGGTCTGGGCTATTTAGCCAGCCTGAACTACAAAGCAAGACCGCTAAAAAAAAAAAAACAACACCCAAAAACCAAAAAACCCAAAAGAACAACAACAAAAAATCAGGGAGATATAATAGTTGCTATAAAGAAATATGCCCCTGAAAACACTGTGGATTATATGGCATTAAGACTTCATTTGGCTTTGGCTTGGGTCTGGTGTATTTTGCTTGTTTGCTCTCCAGAAGTTCTGTCTAAAACAACCAAAAAAATTTTTTAATACATTTACCCCCACCCCACCACTTTGTGTAGTATTGGAGAATGGACCAGGACCTTCCCATGGAGTTAAAGACATTTGTAAATTTTTAAAATTCTGAGACAATGTCTCACTAAGTAGCCAAGGTGTCCAGGCTGCACTCAGACTTACGATCTTCCTGCCTCAGCCTCCCAGAGTGCACGCCAGACTGGCCCTTTCTGAGAAAGCCTGCTGGCCTCAGCCCGGGAGAGGCATGTGCAAGTTCTCAGGCCAGAGAAAGAGTATAACTTCCCAGGCTTTGGCACAGGGCCTGTGGTCGTAACGGAGGCAGGAGAAGCACTGTGAGTGTGGGAGGAAGGCTGTAAAGGTCACGACTCCTTGACACCAGGGAGGCCCTGTTGTTTCCACCCGGACAAGGACAGGCTGCAGGCAGACCGGCCCTGCTGGGTTGCCATCAGCCACATGCCGCCTGCAAAATTCTCCCACACAAGGCGGAGTGGGGACATCCGAGGACCCCAGCCAGTCCCCGTCCACATGTGCCAGGATACAAGGAGTTGCAGGTGGGGCTCGAGGGCTCAGGGGCCAGGACGTATCCTCCTGTCCAAGAAATCTGGGCCATTCCGTCCCTCTGGGGGGCTGACTGTCCCTTCCTCCGCTGCTGGGACCAAGATGAGCTAGGGGTGGGGAGAGAGGGTCACCAGGGGCTGCTATCTCAAAGCCCCTCCTCAGGCCACTGAGTGTTCTCCCTGCCTTGGCTCTGGGCCCGGAAGTGGCTGGTACTGAGGCAGCTAATCAGGGTGGCCCCCATATGTGGCTGAGGGGCCAGTGTCACGGGTGGGCCCTGCATGATCTCCAGGAGATACTGCCAGGGGGAGTGGTACATTCGTGGGGCTCCCATGGAGGCTGGACTGCAAAGCTCTCAGGACACCTGGGCACCGAGAACCCTGTCTTGCTGGGGGAAATTGGAGTCCCTCGAGTCGCTGAGCTGCCCTGGGCAGGGTGATGCCTATGACAGGCAGCTGGCAGCTTCTGCACTGTACGGTGGTCAGCTGGGTCCTTCTCTAGGCTGGAGTGGGGAGATGGATTCTATTGGGCAGCTGTTCCTCTATGGCCCTTCCTTAACCCCAGCCAGATGTGCAAATCCAGAAGTGGACAGCTGCCTAAGGACATCCCCTGGAACGTCTGGGACAATAATTTAAAACAGGCAGGATGGGTGGAGCACAGGTGGAGCACGTAGGAAAGACAAACACTTCTCTCAGGCCTCACCTGTGCCACCTTACTGGTGTTGGGGGCTCTTCTCAGGGGGTCCTGCTGGGAGCGTGGATGGAAGACACTTGAGTGGCTACAGGTGTCAGCAGGTCCAAATGGAACACGCCTGTCCCCTGCCAGGGCTCGGCACAGACTCCAGCCAGCTGGCTGGCCATGGCAGCTGATGCCTGCCAGCCTCTCTCTGCAATGGACGCGCCTCATGCCGGCCTCTCCCTTCTTCAGCCCCTCTCTCCCCAGCTGTAGGGGCCAGTGCCCCTGCCTCACCCCACCAGCCTGGGCTGCAGGGGCCTCATTCTGCAGGGCTGAGGTGCTAACCCTGGTCCCAGCCCCGTCCTCAGGCACCACACAGCTAGTTCTCAGGCTCCACATCCTCGGCTCTGGGGCCCAGATCCCAGAGTCTCAATGCCGCCATAGTCCTCATGGACTGTCCCAGCCAAGGTCCCCACACCGCCCTTTCAGTCCCTCCCTCTCTCCAATCTTCCTAAAGCACCTCCCTGCCCGAAAGTCACCTGACCAAGAGGCCCAGGGCCAGCCCCACCCAGACTCCCCACCCCAACTTTCCCAGCTTTGAAAACACAAAGCATGCAGTTGTCCCTGAGCCACAGGTCCCTGCCTGGTCCCCACCCACACAACCCAGCTGTGCCATGCAGGGTGCCTGTAAATACGCACCCACACACATATACACATGTGGACACACACGTGGACACACAGTAGGCATAGACATGAACCTCAAACAAGGTATACTCACATATGCACATATCCACATGCCACAGTTATTCACGCGCATGCACACATACATGTGTGCGTCCTCCTACACACAAACACATACTTCTGCACAGCCACACGATGCACACACACACCGTACACCTAGCATCACACCTCATGCCACTCAACGATGCTCTGCATATTCTTTCCGTGTCCCTAGCCCTCAGGACCTGCAACTGTTCCCCCCCTCCCCCACAGGGCGGGCTACACTTTCCTGCTCCCAAGAACTGGCAGCTAAAGTGTCGATCCATTTTCTTATAGCAGAGATTTTTAAAAAGTCAATTGCCCCTTATTGTGAGATATTGGTTAATGATTGGGGCGGGGTATCCCCTCGCCCCTAGGGCTCAGTTTCACAGGGTAAGGGACTTTCCTCAGAAGGAACCAAGACGCCTGGTATCAGCTCTTAATGATTTGGGAAGGGAAGCTGAACAGCTCTTTACTGTAATTCAAACAACTAAATTATTCATGGAGAGCAGCAGATAGATATTGGACAGTGGCCGGAGAAACGGGAGACCCCAGCCCGGCCTGTGACCAGGGCTGGGCAGCCTCTCTGGGCTCTTGAGGGTCTGAGACATGCAGGGCGTCTGGGGCCCCAGAGGGAAGCAGAAGAGCATGGCTTCTGCTCAGGGGTGGGCCAGGGTCAGAAAGGCTTGGGTCTGGCACTGCCAGGCTCTGGGCCTGCAGGGACCTGTCTTGCTGGGAGGAGAGGTCTCACCTGCTCTGGCCAGAGGGCCCAGAGAGGCCATGTTACCAGGGCCTGGGTCCCTAGACTGTGTCCCTCCTGCAGTTGGACCCTCCTTCGGTGAGCCTAGATTGGTGGGTAGGGGAGCAGGGAGTCAGGGGACCCCCAAAGCTTGTCCTTCCAACCCAAAATATCTCCAGCCCCACTGCTCTTTGGGCCTGCTGCAGGGTACAGAGATCTTGGCCAGGGGGAAGTGGGCACTGGCCCTGGGCTCAGAGCGGAGGGAGGCAGACAGAAGTCCTGGAGGGCTCCTCCAACCCAGGGTGCAGGCCAGGGCCTGGTACCGGCTGCCATCTGCTCCTCACATGCCACGTTTCAAGGGCCCGTCCCTTGGGGCAGCTTTCTCCGACTCCTTCCTTCCTTCCTCCACCAGGGCGGCGATCCAGCAGGTGCAGGACAAACTCGGAGAGAAGGGATGCAGGAGAGTTCCGCGCCGAGGGGCTGTGCCAGGAGGCCAGGAGGCCAGGAGGCAGCCGAGAGAAGGAAGGCTCCACGAGGAGGACCCGAGGGGAAGGAAGAGGAGGGAAACCCAGGGGTGGAGGACCCGCTGGAAAGTGGGGCCCTGGGGGCGGCACGTGCTGACTCACCGCCTGCCTTCAATTTTCCCTGTTTCCTGGGGATTCTCATTTTATTTTCGGGAAAGCTGCCTGCTCCATGACTAATTTGTTCTTAAACAAACCAAACCTTGGCGGCAGGAGGCTGGGCGGGGCCTGAGTCACTCCCGCCCAGGGGGACCACACCTCAGGGGGTGGCCTCCTGGCTCCGAGCCTGCGGGTCCTGCCCCCTCCCAATAAGCTAACGTGCTCCAAGGGGAGGACACCTTCCGCCTTAACGGACCGGCTGCGGAGCGAGCCTTGCGCCGGGCGTCGCACAGAATCCGAACTCAGACTGATTTCTTTGGGTCCGCGCTCTTCCCTCAATGAGTCCTGCCTGAACTTTCCTCTGCAGCCCCACTTGCGTGATGCGGAACCCCGTCCTTTGCTACAGCAAATGGGCTCTTTCTCAGAACCCCCACGGACCAGGGCAGACCTCCCCTGACCCTCCAGGAGAGTCCCTAACCACTGGCCATGTCGTGGGGGCTGCCTCCCCCTTCACATGCCTGTGCCCAGCTGCTGACAGGGCCAGGCCGCCCTCGGGGCACCCTGCACACCCCAAAGCACGTTCCTTCACTCTGCAGGAGAAACCGCTCAGAAGCCGGGGATGCAGCGCCAGAGCCTCCCTAGCTACCCGTGCAATCTCCTGCCCAAGGGATACTGGGCAGGATCATCTGAACAAACGGCAGGCGCTCTCTCCGGAGCCTGGGTCCTCAAGGTGGGATCTGAGGACCACAGCTTACTGGCACGTGGAAAGAAACACAGTGAAAAACAATCCCTCATCCAATTTAAATTTCAGTTTTTATAGACGCAGACTATATATGCCCGGTAATAAAGTGTCTATGATTTATAAATAAGTAAATATAGATGCAGGCTCCGAAACACTTTGCTGGAAGGGAGAAGCCGGCCCGCCTCCGGCCCTGCACCCGGCGCCGGCCGCGCATAGGTGCTCAATAAACGCGGCCCTGCTCGGGCGGTAGGCCGGCGGGGCTGCAGCCGCGCAGGCGGGGCTCCCCGCGATGCCGGGAAGGAGGCGCCGCCCAGCTGCCGCCCCGCCCCGCGGCTTCCCCGACCGTCGCCCCCGCTGCCCGCTCCCCTCCCCGGGAGGCCTGGGCGGGCGCCTGGCACGTGCCCGGGATGCCAGGGCCCAGCAGCCCGGCGCAGCGTTGTGCGGGCCTCCGGCGCCCGGCTACTCGCTAGAGCGCGTTTCCTGGAAGCTGGGCGAGCGCGCCCGGCCCGAGTTCCCGACAGTCCGGGGCACGGGCGCGCACAGCTCCGCGCACAGACGCCGCCGCGTCCACACCAACGATCGATGCGCGTCCGCGCCGAGCCCTCCTGGCCCTGGGTCGGGACACCAGCTTTCTGTTCACCCAGAATGGACAGCGAGGGACCTGCCTATAAAGTCCCCTCGGTCTGGCCAGCCCCCACCCCCACCCCCCTGTTATAACTATTCTCTGCCTCTGCTTACCCACGCCCCCGCTTTTTAGGAAGATACAAGACCAGCAAACACCTCAGGAGACCTAAGTGCAGCCCCAGCTGGGAGTTGCCGTCAGCAGGATGGGGCGCCCACCCTCAGGGCCTGGAGAGGGGGTCGCTCCCGCTAGGGGACTGACAGTGGCCCCCGGCCTGGATGCCTGCCGTCCAGCAGCTCGGGAGAGACAGGGAGGAGAGAAAGGAGAAATAGAAGGGGTGGGCTGCAGAGGCCTAGTGCGAGGCGTCATGGAAGAGGTGCAGGGGTCCTTCTCCGGTCCTCTTCCCGGAGGGCTCTTGGTTCTTGGGAGGTGAAGGAAGGCCGGACCCTGAGCCCAGCACTCCAGCTGGCTCAGACCCAGGTATGCGTGGGGACCTGCTCCTTCAGGAGATGCAGGAGGAGGAGAGGTTCTAGGAGGTCAGGAGCAGATAGGGGCCCCAGGCATCTCAGACGCCTGCGCACTAGGGATGAAGCCCAGACAGGAAGCCCCGTCCCCTGTGAGCACAGAGCTCCTAGACAGCAGCACAGAGTCACAGGGGTCCACCTGGCCCTACCTGGTACTCAGAAGAGCGTGGCCTACTGGCCTCATCCTGCCTTGGAACAGTGCGGCCAGCTGGGATTCCTCAAGGCCCAGGCAAGGGGCAGGATCGAGGGGAGACAGGCAGCGCCTGGCTAGGGAGGTTGGTGTTTGGAGAGGACCGTGAGAAGCCTTGTGGACTTAAGGCTCACCTCAGGGTGTCTGCAAAGGGTGAGGTGGGGACTGGCTTTGCTGACCTCGCTGGCTCCTGAGATATGCTCAGAAAGGGCCCTGGGGGTGGAGGGGGACTTCCACCTGGGTCCAGATGCTTCCTGGCTAGTGGTGCCACTCAGGTGGGGCAACTGCTGGACTCAGCCCCACAGCCCTGCAGAGGGCTTTGTTCGGTGTGGGGTGGGGAGCATGCGGGAGCAGCCCCAAAGCAGGACTTTGGCACTTGAAACACATATTTTCCACGGAAATTTTTCTTGAGAATGTATGTAGATTGACATACTTTTGTAAGAGCTAATGCAGGGCCGGGCATGGTGGTGCATTCCTGTAATCTCAGAACTCTGCTCAAGAGGCTAAGGAAGGAGAATCACTGCAAGTGTGAGGCCAGCCTGGACCACATAGCAAGACCTGTCAAAAGGAAAAAAAGGGGAAAGAAGGAAAGAAAAAGAAGTAACACGGAGAAGCTGAGGATGTGGCTGGCTCGCTGGCTAGGTGTTGGCTTACCATGTAGAAGACTACATGGAGATGGGTTCCATCTCCAGCACTGCCAAAAGAGAGAGAGAGAGAGAGAGAGAAGGAGCAAGCCAGATATGGTGGTGCACACCTGTAACCCCAGCAGTAAGGAGGCGGAGGCAGGAGGATTATTTGTTCAAAACCAGTCTGGGCTATATAGTGAGACCCTGTCTCAAAAAGTAAAAAGGAAAGGAAAAATATTAAGCTCTATAGTCCAGCTTTAGAGCTGGTGTGTCGATCTTGGTGCAGTCTGCGGCCTTGTTCGTGCTCATCCAGTTTTGGGCTCATTTGCTATGTTTCCCCTCCCCCATGGTGTTACTACATCCTTCAGGCTGATCTGGAGCTTACAGAGATCCTCCTGTTTCAGCCTCCCAAGTGCTGGGATTAAAGGCATGTGGCACTACCCAGCACGGTGTGTTTAGTGTATGTAATCCCACTGCCTGGGTTGATTCTTATGTCGACACCACAGTGGTGAAGCCCAGCAGCTCCAGCAGCTCCAGCGCCTCAGGGCTGTGGCCCGTTAGGAGTCCCACCACCAGACAGCATCTCCCACCCTAGCCTGGCACCCTGCCCTGCAGCTGGGATCTGGAGGAGGAGGAGACCCTCCCTCTAGGGGGTAACAACCCAGTGAGACACGGGGAGGACAGGGAGATGTGGACAGTGAGCAGGAGGGAGTCCTGAATGCCAACTGTGCCAACACGAAGGACCACACACACGTTTTCTTTTTACCATGGTAATTTTAACCTTACGTTAACTAATTATCCCCATGTGTTCCCCTTTTTCAGAGCTGGAGATGATTCCAAGGCCTCGCGCATGCCCAGCACATGCTCTTCCTCTGAGCTCCGCCCCTTTGGTATTCTTTTCCTTACTGCTTTCTTTAAAGTATGTGACTCAGGGCCGTCAACAGGTAACATCATGCACACTGCACAAATCCAAGGGGACACTGCTGCAAGGACACCCAAGCATCTGTGTCCCTGGGATCCTAGGTATGTTGTGTATATGTATTTAATTTTTTTTTTGAGACAGAGTCCTACTATGTAATTCAGGCTAGCCTCAGATTTGTGGAAGTCCTCTTGCCTCAGCCTCCCAAGTTCTGAGATTGCCGGCATATGACCAGAAATTTAGAAATCTTTCGTTAACTCGAGTCTATAGCACCCAGTGATGATCTCCATTGTGGGAGCTGGAAGGTGTGCCCTGCACATCTTCATTCTGTACACGTCCCCTTTCCGCCTCTCCCTTTGGGCCAATTTGCTTTAAGTTAGGTGAAAGGCTGTTCTTGTGGCTGCTGGGTTGCTGTGTGGGGCAGATGTCCATAAGACACTCGGCTGAGCACGGTGGTGACACCTGGCTGGGGGGAGAAGTTGAGCAGAGCCAGCAGCCTGGCAGGTGGAGAAAGTGGTCCAGGTGGGTGGGGTCCGTGGTCACCTGAGTAGGTAACGCCCTCCCCTTTGCTTGCAGCAGTTTCCATTGGCCTCCGGCAGTCTTGACTCATAGCTGCTGACTGTCCCTGGGTGTGTCGCTGGGTGCTCACTTGAAGGTAGCTGCTCCTACGTTGTCCTGATGTGTAAATAACTTTGTGAAGCGGAGGGCCTGACAGATCCTGGGAAACCAGCTTCCACCTGGCTGCTGGAGAACACAGGACAGCAACCGGGTACCACACATGGCAGGGGGGAGGACATCCCTTAGTAGCTATGATCACTTTGGCTGCATGGAAACTCACCCCAAAATAGGTGGTTAAAGCAGAGATCACCAGTCATCATCACATTTCTGCAGGTTAGGAACCGGGAGAGACAGCCTGGAGGACAGTCCATCTTGGAGGCTGCAGCTGTGCTCATGGCCGGCTCTGCCAAGACCACAGGACCTGATGCCCAAGGGCAGCTCGCGTGGTGCCACCTGGGGCCTCGAGTCCGCCTCACACAGCTTCTTCAGCCAGCCTGGGCTGCCAGAGTGGCGACCCGCTTCCCCCCAGCAGAGGCTCCAGACAAAAGCCCTCCCCAGAGAAGCCCAGCCGCCCCTCGGGGGCCTTGGGCGCCACTCAAGCGCAGGAACTGAGATGCCCAACTGCACTCTGGAGCTCAGAGGCAGTAAGGGCCCTGACATCTGGCTGGGCTCAGCTTTTGCTCCATTACTCTGGCAAGCTGTGTCCTGGGCAGTTCCTTCATCCAGTGCCAGGCAGGAAGGCAGGGCGGCTGTGGTGCCAGGCAGGGGGAGGAAAGGGCAGCGTTTACCAGGGGGCCTCCAGGGGACAAGGCCCTGGTCCCGGGAAACAGGGGCCACAGAGTGAGCCAGCGGGCACCCTGTGCAGGCTGCCTGCCCCTGCTACCCCTCCCTGCCAGTGGCTCCTCTCTGAGCTCTGTGTCCGCCCTCACACGTGCAGGCTGAACTGCTGCCCCAGGTTGGAGCTGGCATGTCAGGGAGTCAGGAGGACTTTCCCCACCCATCACACTGCTGGCCAGCCAATCTTCTGATTTATTTTTGTGGTACTGAGATTGAGCACTGGGCACTCACCCCTAGCTACATCCCCAGCCCTCTCATTTTTAATTTTGAGACAGGGGCACACTACACTAAGTTGTCCAGGCTGGGCTTGAACTTGTGATCTGCTTCCACCTCCCAGGGTGCTGGGGTTACAGGTGTGCACCACTACACCTGGTTCCTCATCCCCTCACATAAGAACGACTGCCCAGCTGCTGGCCACCGTGTCATCAGGGTGAGGATGCAGGGGCTTGCAGGGCCAGTTTCTTGGAGGCCTGGGCAGGACCTGTCCCGGTGCCCTTGGGCGGTCAGTCAGCTCCCTGCACCCAGGGCGCCCTCCCAGCTGCTCACCGGGCTGGAGAGTGAGGGGGACAGAAGGGTCTGTGGGAGTCAGTGTCCAGCAGGAAGCAGGGAGGCCCGGGCCGAGAGCGGGCAGAGACCTGGAACCTCCCCCGAAGTGTGGGAGAGCCGCTCTGACACTGCAGCCCTCCCTCCCTCCTTCCCTTCCCCCACCCACACTGCGTGTGTGATTTCACCCTCAGCGGCTCAGAGTGGGGCGCAGGGGCTGGGAGGGGTGAAGGGGAGTGCAGAGGGTGGGGGAGCTCCAAGATGCAGGGCGAAGACAGGTGCTCACACTGTGAATCATGCTGCTGCTCAGCCTAAAATGTGGAAAGAGTTAAAATGGAAAATTCATGGATCTCTTTTATTTTAATTATTAATTAATTTTTTTGAGACAAGGTCTCGATTTTGTAGTTCAGACTGGTCCTGAACTCACTATGTAGCTCAGGCGAGCCTCGAACTCAGCAGTCCTCCTGTCTCTGCCTCCCAGGTGCTGGGGTTACAGGTGTGAGCCACCACATCTGGCGTTGTGTGTGGTACTGATTGCTGATGAGTGTGAGTCACTGCACCTATATGTGGTTACCGGGGATTGAACTCAGGACCTTGGGCTTGCAAGACAGGTGCTGCAACCACTGAGCTAAATCTCTGGCTCATGGATCTTTTTTTTGGGGGGTTGGGGTTTGAGACAGGGTCTCACTTTGTAGTTCAGGCTGGCCCTGAGCTCAGCCTCAAACTCACATCACAGCAATCCTCCTGCCTTTGCCTCCCGAGTGCTGGGATTACAGGCGTGAGCCACCATGCCTGGCACTGTGGTATGTGGTACTGGTTGCTGCTAGGTATGAGTCTCCATGCCCAGTATTGTATGTGGTTACTGGAGATCAAACCCAGGTCCTTGTGCTTGCAAGACAGGTGCCAGAACCACTGAGCTAAATCCCTGGCCCCCATGGATCATTATTTTAGCGCGCTCGTGCACACGTGCACACACAAACACACACACACACACTCACATACACACAAAAAATAATAATTGGGTATAGTGGTACACACTTACAATTCTAGCAAAGATGCTGAGGCAGGAGGATTGAAAATTTGAGTCTTACCTGGGAAATTTAGTGAGACATTGTCTCTCCAAAAATAATAAATAAAAGGGGCTGGGTATGTAATCCAGTACAGAGGCTCTAGGCTTAATCCGAGCACCACAAGAATAAATAAATGATTAAATAAAAGCCACTGGGTCTTGAGCCTTGGTGTCCATGGTGTGTCCACCACGCATGTGTGGCAGACAGCTGGGGCCCAGCACGGGGAGACGGGTGGGGATGGGGACAGACACCGGCTTGGATCATGAGGCCTGCGATCCTGGAGCTTTGAGAAAGATCTGGGATGGTGAGGGGGGCCGCCCTCAATTGAGAATGCCCCAGCAGTCCCCAGGGGGCCCTTCCTGGCCCTGAAAGCCCCCCACACTCTCCTTACTCTTTCACCTATTGGAGATACTGAGAACCGGCCTCTGACTTTGGCCTCCACAGGGCCATAGCCTACATGCACTCAGGTCACCTGAACCCCAGGAGGGGCTCCCCTAGTAGTGGCACCCTCTGCTCCTCCCACTCCGGCTCCGCCCCAACGACAGCTCAAGTGATTCCAAACATGGGCACCCTGGCCAAGGGGAGGCCACCCCGGGACGTATCCCAGAGACTGCTTGGAAATAGGAGTCTGAAGAATGCAGTGGGCTGTGTGACGAGGGACAGGGGCTGGACTAGCTTCCGGGAAGGGCCTGCCCGGCCCTGACCTCACCCACCACCCTGAGTGCAGCCAATGGGTGCCCGCCCAGCTGGCCCCCAGCACTGCCCGCAGGCCTTACACAGCTGCTGCGGGGCTCTCAGGGTCATCACCCTGGCCCCTGCAACAGCAGGACGGGGAACTGGATCCCTGTCCTCTCAGCCATGCCGGGAAGGGGTGTCTGTAGCTTCCCTTCCTGGAAGCCTATTGGCTCTTGTCCCGCTGGCCCAGCCCTGGGGGCTGCAGGCCCAGCACCTCAGCATCCAATGCCCAGGAAGGGGGCCCTGGCCTAGGCTCAGGACACCCTGAAGGGCAAGCTTGACCTGGATTCCAGCCCAAACCCCTGCACAGCCTGGACCTGAGGCTGGGGTGGTCCTGCCCCAGCCTTGGAGGACAAGTCTCAGCAAGTACAGAATGACTGGCCCCAGGGCTGTCAGCCACAGGGCAGGAGAGCTCAGGCAGGTCGGGTCAGTGGTGGCCTCAGGGTCTTGCATGGCCAGAGGTCACCCCCACAGGATGAAGGTGACAGAGCCTGACACCCCTCGAGTGCAGTGGTCAGTTAAGCTGACCTCATTTCTAGAGGGGAAGGGTTTCTGTGTTAAACCAAGCCAGGGGGCCTCTAGGCCTCTTGCCATGGGGTCCCCAAGACTGGAGTGGGGGTGACATAAAGTCCTACCACCCACTGCCCAGCACATCCAGCTCAGGGAGCAGGAAGAGGAGGCAGACAAGGAGAGCAGGTGAGATGGTATGGTGGCCTACGCTGTAATCGCAGCACTTTGGAAGGCTGAGTCAGGAAGATCAAAAGTTCATGCCCATCCTGGGGCATTTTATGATTGAGTGAGACTCTATTTTAAAATAAAAAATTTAAGGGCCGGGAAGTTAGCTTAGTGGTTCCAGCACCTGTCTTGCAGGCGCAAGGACCCAGAGTTGTATTCCCCACTAGCCACACACAATACTGGGTGTGGAGACTCACGCCCAGCAGCAATCAGTACCACATACCACAGTGCCGGGCATGGTGGCTCATGCCTGTAATCCCAGCACTCAGGAGGCAGAGGCAGGAGGACTGCTGTGATGTGAGTTTGAGGCTGAGCTCAGGGCCAGCCTGAGCTACAGTGTAGGATGGACCTGCCACACTCAGCCACCTGTCTCAAAAAAAAAAAAAAAAAAAAAAAAATTAAAAAAAATTAAAACAAGGACTGGAGAAGTAGTTCAGTGCAAAAGGCTCTGGGGTTCAGTTCCCAGTACCCAGAAAAAGAGGCAAAGAGGAGGGGAAGGCAGTGGACAGCCAGCGGGCTGCGGCACAGGGCTGACACATGAAGGTCAGCAGGGAACAGGCCTAGGTGAACTGGCTGAGAGAGAACAGGGCAGGGGATCCTGGGGGAATCTGCATAAATGGACGTAGTGTCCAAAACAGACATGGGCAGGGACCTGATGGGTGGCGCAGAAGGGAAGCAAGAGATGGGAAAGAGCAAAAGTGTCACACCTATAATTTCTTCCTTTTTGTGAGACAAGGTCCTCAGGCTGCCCTTGAACGGACAGTAGTCCTCCTGCCTTAGCCTCCTGAGTGCTAGGATTGCCACCATGCCCAGCCATACCCATAATTTCAAAGTTAAAGAACAAAAGCAAGACTGTAATTGAAGGTCATTCCTTTTCATTAAAAAAAATTTTTTTTTTCAGAAGTTAGGCTATTGGCAAGTGCCCAATCAAGTTTCTGTTTCTCCATGCCCGTAATTTAGATGAGTGACCACTCTGGTTTGCTTAAGACATCTCAGTTTTAGTGCTGAAAGTCCTACATCCAGGGAAATCAGGTCTGGATGTCTGCTCCTGGTTGGCACAAAACAGCTGCAGTATCTCCAAGTATCACCTCTCACATCACAGGATCCTGAAGTAGAGACAACAGCGTACAGGCACAACAGATCTCTTCTTCATTTTCTCAGAAATAAGCCAAAGACAACATCACAGTTACCCTACACCAGGGAAAGGGAAGCTTTCAGAATCTCCAGTGATATGAACAGTTCCCTGCAGCACATGTGCCGAAGGCTGGCCACCACTGCCCTACACAAATCACTTCCAAAAGGGTAGAGGTTTAGTATGACTGGCTCACACCTAGCTGATCCCAGCTCTGCCCCGAGGCGTCATGAACACAGCGCTGCCAGAAATAGTGGGAAGAGCTGCTGTCCTCCAGGGATTCTTAGGACAAAAAGCACTCAGCCACAGGGGAGTAGCAGAGAGCACCTGCAGTCCCTGTACCCACGAAGCTCAGCCCAGAGGGTCGCAAGTTTGAAACCAGCCTAGGAAACTTGGTGACTCTAAATAAAGACCACTGGCAATGGGCTGTGGCTCCTGGAAGAGTGTGTGCCTCCCAAGAGCAAGGCCCCAGGTTTGCCCCCAGGGCCACAGAGACAAAAGGACAGTGGCTGATGGTTGGTGTGGGCTGGACCTGCCATGCACCATCACTTCAATTCAGTTCTGCCATAGTGGTCCAACGACCACCCCTGTCGTCCCGCCTCGCTCCCCCCAGGAGGGCAGCTGGCTGATGAGGCAAGAGAGGCGTGTTTGCGATACTTAGATTTGTTTCACTAAATCTTTTTGTTCCTATGAAAATTCCCTTTGTTTAGGGTTCTTCTTTTGGAGTGTTTTCCTAGCAGGTCAAAAGTGGGATCGAAGGATTTGACTCTTTTTTTTTTTTGAGACAGGGTCTCGCTTTTGTGGTTCAGACTGGCCCTAAACTCACTATATAGCCCAGGCAAGCCTCAAACTCACAGAAATTCTCTTGCCTCTGCCTCCCAAGTGCTGGGATTATAGGCATGAGCGACCCCACTCAGCATTGTGGTATGTGGTTACCAGGGATTGAATTTGGGACCTGTACGTGCAAGGCATCTGAGCTAAAGCCCTGACCCAAGGAATTTGACTTTAACTGATGTTTTACTTTAAAAATGATATATGTAATACATTCTCTCTGTAGAAAGACAGAAAATGCAGATCCACATATAGGAAAAAAAAAAAAAAAAAGCCAGGCATGGAGCTGTAATGCCAACCTTTGGCGGCCAAGGTAGGGAGTGTGAGTTCAAAGCCTGCCTGACCAGCTCAGTGAGATATTGTCTCAAAAACTAATCAAGAGAGCTGAGGGCCGGGGAGTTAGCTCAGTGGTTCCGGCGCCTATCTTGTAAGCACAAGGACCCGGGTTCAATCCCCGGCAACCACATACCATACTGGGCCTGAAGACTCAGGCCCAGCAGCAATCAGTACCACATACCATAGTGCCGGGCATGGTGGCTCACGCCTGTCATCCCAGCACTCGGGAGGCAGAGGCAGGAGGATTGCTGTGATGTGAGTTTGAGGCTGAGCTCAGGGCCAGCCTGAACTACAAAGTGAGACCCCATATCAGAAGACAAAACAAAACCTAAAATCACCTGGTAGACATCCTATCCTTAGGGAAAATAAATTATCTTTGGTTTTTGGTAGTACACATTGGACCTAGGACCTCATGCTGAAAAACATAAAACACTGTAGCTGGATATGGTTGTGCAAGCTTATAATCCCCAGTACTGTCTGAGGCTGAAGCAGGAATATTGCAGGATCCACTCGAGCCTGGGTGACTTTTCAACACCCTACTTCAAAATATTAAACCAAGAAATAGAAAAGACTTGGGGAATATGGATCCATACAAAGGCTCTGGGTTCACAAAACAAACAAGCAAACCAAAGTTACTTTTATTTTTTTGTTTGGAGACAGGGTCTTGCTATCTAGGCTGTCCTCAAACTCACGGTGATCCTCCTGCCTCAGCCTCCCAAGTGCTGAAATTACAGGTGTATGCCACCACACCTGGCACAAAAGTCACTTTTAAGCATGGGCACCTTGCCTATTTTTGGAAACCAACTGCTGCGCCCTCCCTTACCTGCTGAGCTGTGAGTGGTAGAGGGTGGAGAGGCTCACTATCCAGTGAGTACCAGAGGTGTGGAGGACACAACCAGGACAGGGAAAGGGTATGAGACACAGGCCAGGCAACAGCGGGTGAGGAGGCACAGACAGAACAGAACACACTCATGAGGGGCTTACAGTGACTCTGGATGGGGCAAGGGGCGGGCACAAGAAAGGGACATGTGAGCTGGGGATGGGCTTAAGAGGCAATGTGCTTGGAATCCAGAGTGTGGGGCCCTAATGTCCCTTAGGGCCACATTAACAAATACTGGGTCATCCACTCCCTACTCCACCAAAATCTGAAACTCTCAGAAAAATAGAACAACTGTCTTAGGTTTTCCATCACTGAGATACAATAGACAACACCCATGACTTAAACAAAGTGAGATTTTATTTGGCTCACAGTTACAGTGGAGTCAGTCCATAGTCTCCTGCTCCAAAGCAGGAGACATCATGGCAGAAGGGTGCGGGGAGCAAAGCTTCGTAGTTCACAGTACCCGGGAAGCAGAGCAGGGGCCAGCATCAGAGAGGAAGGGCCGAGTAACCAGATATACACTCTAAAGGATGGTTTCTGTGAACCATCCAGACATACTCTGAAGTATGTTCCCCTCTCTGGGCTGCTCCCAAGCCAATCAAATTGGTGCCCCACTTAACTGGAATGTGACCAAGTGCTGGTCTAGACTGGTGTCTCCAAAGCTGTTCCTGCTGCTCTGCAGAGGGGCCTGCCAACTCCCAGGTGGGTGAGGTAGGGTGAGGAGAGACCAGGTCCACATCTTCTGGAAGACACAGGGTTTATGCTGACTGGACATGGCATACTGGGAATAAGAGGGGTCACCGGGAAGGAGAAGTTTAGGGTGTGAGCAGCTGGCGGGGTGGAGTTATTTCCTGAGCCTGGGAGACCAGGGCAGGAAGGAATGTGATTCAAGTGATAGCATGAGGGGGGATGGGTGCAGCTGAATGCAAAGATCATGTCAGGTAAGTGCAAGGTCAACACCTCTCCAGCAAGCTAAGCACTGCACCACATACAGGCAACCTGTTTTTATGAAGTCTTTTAACCAAAACATACCTCTCCAAAGTGTGGGCATCTTAGGTTTACAGGTGGGCCTATTTCAAAATGGGACGGACCTTGTTGTCTGCTACAAGGTCAGGACAACAGCACCAGCACCCAGAGGCCCTCCGGCGACTCCCCAGGGATATTCATATCCAGGGCCCTGCCATCCAGCCCATGGGTGGCTTTTCCTATGCGGAATTTTTCATATAGTGACTTTGAGACAGAGGAAGGAAGGGCCCGACGTTCCCCAGTCAGTAGTTTTTATTTATTTCTTTGCTTTCCTGGCCACCCATGGCTGCCCCAGATGTTTGCTTTAGCTGCAGCATGCTTTGTTCTAGGAGTTACTTTTCCCCACTTGTGATCTCGTTGACACATGAAAAGTTGGTAACCCCAAAGGCTGCTGGTGCAAAAGCAGCAGCAGCCAGGGGTGGGCACCAAAGGCCACTGGCAGCACACAGTGTCAGAGAAGACTGGAGAGAGTCTGAGGCCACCAGCTCTGGGTGCCAAAAGAGGACCCGGAGCGACAAATGGCATTCGTGATGTCTATTCAAATTCGGCAAAAGAGCCTGCAGCCAGTGGGTGATATCTTGGCAATAGGACACCCAGCCAAGCCTTGGAACCCATCTGTGTACAATCGCCATCTTACATGGGCTGCCCTGTGAGGCTGAGGCAGGAAGATCTCATGTTCAAGCCCAGCCTCGGCAACTTAGCAAACCTGTCTCGAAAACAACAGCAATGACAGCAACAGCAATGGAAGGTGACAACAAGGGAAAGGCTTTTCTGATAGCAGCTGTCCTGTTGCTCTTCCCTGAAAAGCAGGAGCTCAGTTAGGGACAGGGACAGGCCCCTGTGAGGACAGGAGAGGTGGGCAGAGGCCAGGCAGGGAGGGTAGGGGCACAAGGCTGGCCTCAGGAATGGCAGTGCCTGGCACCACGTGGCAGAGTTGCTGTCAGCTTGGACTTCTCTAGAAAGCTGGGTGGACACCGGGAGGGAGGGACTGGCCCCATCCGTCCTATGAAATGACTTTCACAGCCACAGCTAGATGGCTAGTGACACATCCACCCTGGAGGGACCCGGTCAGGTGCGGCTGAGGAGACCTAGCAAGGTGCCGGCTCTGCTGGCCAGGACACAGCCTTTTCCCAGAACATGCCTGCCCCAGAGGCCATTCACCCCGGCAGGGCTCACGGGACAGCCAGGGGCCAGAAATCCAGGTGAGAGATGCTCACTCACCCCTGTGGTCACTGAGGTGTCTGTCTGACAGTGGAGCCACCCTCCCTGAGCAGAGCAGGGGACAGAGGCGTGAGGGTTCTGCAGGTGGAGGCCCAGGTAGCAGTGCCCTGCGGGGCCGGGCACAGGGGAGGTGCAGGAGCTTCACAAATAGGGTGCTGAGCAGCCCAGAGGGGGCCTGCCTTGGGGACCCACCAACTGCCCTGCAACTAGGATACAGGGGTCTTCACCCTTTGGCCCCATTTGGGGGCAGAGCCTGACCCGAGGTGAAGTAGGTGGGTGCGAGCAGGGGGGCGGCATCCCTCAGAAGGGCTGCTCAGGCGCTGAACGGGTGCTGCTGTGTGTCCAGCCTGCCGGTCTCCTCCTTCTGCTCTCTCTGGCCCCTTGCCTGCTACAGGTGGGGATGACACAGCGATGGACACACAGGGACCCTCACTGAAATAGGATTAAGCATCTCGAGGCCTGATGAGAGGCCATTAGCCCTGGTGGGAGATTCTCCTGAGCACAGGACCTGAGGGCCCCCACGAGTCACCTTTGGCAGGGGCAGGGGAAGGTAGTCTCTGGGGAGAGGAACGCATGCTAGGCACACACGTGACATGTACAAAGGCCCTGTGCCACATGCCAAACTCCTATCACGGGTCCTGGAACCTTTTCCCTTAGGTACCAGATCCCAGAGAAATGGTACATACAGGACATTAGTTTCGCCTCACAAGGGAGGATCTCACAGGTGCCAGCTGGGATGTAGAGCTCAGCAGCCAGGTGCTGAAGGCTGGCTCAGTCATGGGGCTGTGGCACCAGCCGGCTGGGTCCCAAAATGCAGCCTCTGTCCCAGAGGAATCGAGCTCAAGCCCCTCCCCCTAGGAATCGACCTTCTCCCTTCCGTAGGAAGCCAGGCCGCAGGGAAGGAAGGTATGCGGGGCTGAGGCCATCATCCACACCTACCTCCGCCCGGAGGAGTACACGCACACGCGCACACGCGCACACGCGCGCCCCTGAGCCTGAGTGGCACAAGGGCACCTGGCGATGTTAGGCCAGCGCGGGCCGGGACTCCGAGGGCTCCCTCTAGCGGTCCAGGTGCAGAGCTGCTCCCCAGCCGGGCGTCAGCTGGACGGTGCCCCGGGCCTGAAGCCGCGGGAAAGCCGCTGCTGCACTGTGCTGATGGGTCTCGGCTCCCGTCAAGCCCCGGCTCCCCGCGGTTCCTGCACCCCGCCTTTGCTCCTTCATTCTTGGGGCAGCAGGATCCAGGCATTCGCAAGGGCAGCCCAAACCAAAGGCCAGATCACAGCAGAGCTCTGAGCTTGAGATCCCAAGGGGACCCGGAAGAGAGGGAGTAAAAGAGGCCGCTGACCTCACTGGCTGGGGAGGCGGGAGGGGAAGGCAGAGCCCTGGAGCCGGCGTGATCGGAGAAGACTAGACCGTGGCCCTTCTGCGGAGGGGCTGCCGCCGGCGGGAGAGGAAATCTCACGGCGGAGAAGGAATGAACGGGCGAGCGAGTGGGTGGCTGCGTGGCAGGGGAGCACCTTGTACCTTTTCTTTTCTTCCGTGATGCTGGGGACGGAACCCAGGGCTTTGTACATGCTGGACAAGCAAGTACCTGGCCCCGAGCAACATTCCCAGCCCTTTTTACTTTACTTTGAGGCAAGATTTTGCTAAATTACCCAGAAGGGCCTCGGATATATAATCCTCCTGCCTCTGCCACCTGAGTAGCTGGGATTGTAACAGTGTGCGCAGGGCTGACACTTTTTGTTCGTTTGTTTTGAAACAGCGTCTCACTTTGTAGCCCAGGCTGGCCTCAGACTTGCGGCACCGGTGATCCTCTGCCCTTCTTGGCCCAAATGCGGGGGTCCCAGGCCTGCGCCATCCCCGGGGGGCCAGACACTTCTCAACATCAGGATTCTGAGCCGCTTTCCTGCCTCGCGGAAAGGGGCTGGCGACTCCGCGGTAGGGAGCCCTCAGAGGAGGGGGCCGCTGGAGATAGGAACCGCAGGGGTGGGCTTAGGAGGGGTCAGGGGCCTGAGCTCGTCCTCTCTTCTGGACATCGGGGCAGGAGACACCCTCCGCTGCTGCTTAGGGGAAGCCTGGGTGACAAAGGCAGCCCCTGTGTGGTCCTCTGTGGCCACAGGCCCCCAGGCGACCGCCTCACCATGGGCACAGGGTCCTGAGAGCTATTTTCTTTTTTTAAAAAACCATAATACAATACATAAATCATCAAATTTGCTATTTTGACCATTTTTAAGTTTTTGTCTGTGGCATCAAGTGCCTCTCACTGAACATTCACCGCCACCATCCCTCTAGAACCTTCCATCTGCCCAACCGGACACTGTCCCTACCCAGCCATCTCTCCTGACTCCCTTGTCCTGGCCCTTGTCCATCCCTGCTCCTTCCCGCTCTGCACCCAAGAATTCTGGGTTGGTCCTCAGCTCAAAGCAGACAGGGTTTGTCCTTTTGGCTGTTTCTTACACAGACTGTCATATCCTCAGGCTGCACCCAGGGGGCAGTGTGCACCAGGCTCTCCCTCTTGTTTGTGACTGGGTAATATTCCTCTCTGTGGACAGACCACTGGCTAAGCCACTCAGGGACAGAACTGAATCATTCGCGTCTCGCTCTCGAACTAATGGTACTGTGAACAGGATATATAAATACCTATTTAAATCCTTACTTTTAACCCTTTTGGGCAAACATGTAGCTTTGGTGGTATCGCTGGGTGAAATGACAGTTCTATGTTTATTTCTAAAAATGTATTTATCTATTTCTACTTTTAGTAGCATATATTTGCAGGGCACACTGATTACATTCACTGTAGGGAATTGGTACATGTACATAACACTTTTCAATTCTTTTCCCCCGTCTCTACCCCCTTTTTATTTTTTCAGCATCAGATTCTTTTTAATTTGTTAATTTTGAGAAAGGATCTCGCTATATATTTCTTTCTTTTTTTTTTTTTTTTTTTTTTTTTTTTTTTTTTTTTAGGTTTTTTGAGACAGGGTCTCGCTTTTGTGGTTCAGGCTGGCCCTGAGCTCAGCCTCCAACTCACATCACAATCCTCCTGCCTCTGCCTCCCGAGTGCTGGGATTACAGGCATGAGCCACCACGCCCGGCACTGTGGTATGTGGTACTGGTTGCTGCTGGGTGTGGGTCTCCACA